>PVLC010039143.1:0-14410 GCA_004027655.1 Graphiurus murinus
CATGATTACAATTTGGATGATGGTAATTACTTCCTAAATGTTACCTTTTACATTTTATTTCCACTTTATATCCCAACTACCTATAATCCTTCTAGGAGAAAAAAAATGAACACATATAACAATAAAATAATTAACACTTGAATATCACTTTAAATTTTCATCTATATTGCCTTATTTAACATTAACAACCCTATACATCATATCTGTATAGCTATACTTATACTAGACATATTAGATTTTTAAGTCATCAACTATTAAAAAAGAAGGTTACTATGTAATAATGAAGAAGTCAACCAGTAAGAGAATATAACAATTGTAAATACATATGTACCCTTGCTAGGTGTGGTGACACACACCTGTAATTCTAACTACTGAGGAGGCTGAGACAGTATTGCAAGTTCAGGGCCAGCCTGGGTAATATAGTGAGACTTGTTTCAAAATAAAAGATAAAAAGGACTGGAAATGTCAGACCAATGTTAGAGTATCCCTGAGTTAAATATTCAGTACCATAAATATATATATATACATATATATAATGTATATATAGTATATTATGTATATGTATATGTATATGTATATGTATATGTATATGTATATGTATATGTATATGTATATGTATATTATGTATAGTAAACATAATATGTATACATTAAAGCACCAAAGTATATAAAGCAAATAAGATCTGCAAGAAAAAATAGACACCAAAACAATAATAATGGGGAATTTTGATACCTCACTTTCAATAATGAATACATCATCCAGACAGAAAAATCAATAAAGAAATAGAAAATTTGAATAACACTAGAGATCAAATGAATCTCACCAACATGTACAGAACAATCCATCAAGCAGCAGCAGGTTACACATTCTTCTCAAGTGATCATCGATCATTCTCCAGGATACGTCATATACTGCTGCTATATCCAAATACAGGGGAATGGATAACATATAAAGAATAGAAATTTCTCACAGTTCTGGAGGCTGAGAATCCAAGATCAAAGAACTGGATTTAGTGGTTTTTGTGTGTCTCACAAGGGCTGCTTTCTCTGTTTCTAGATTGAACACTGCATCTTCTGCAGGTAACAAAAGCTTTATCTTCTCCACATGGTAAAAGATGGAAGGGCAAAAAGGAATGAGGGAACTACCTCCATTGGGGACCTTTGACATGGGCCTTAATCCAATTTACAAGAAGAGGAGCCCTCATGGCTTAATTACCTTAGTGACATCACAACACCATCATATCAGCATCCCCTGAACTTAATAGGGATGCATTTACACCCTAACCTTCCCTTTCCTTTCACCCTTTCACACTCTGCCCTATGAGGACACTCCATAGTCCTCCATCTTGGAAGCAAAGAGACCAGACCCTCACCAGCAGATCCCTTCCTTGGTCTGACTTCCCAGCCTCAAGAAATGTAATGAAAATAAGTCTTACTCTTCATAAATTACCCATCTGTGGAATTTGGTTATAATAGTATAAACAGACTAAGACAACATCTGCCTCTTTTTAAATCCAAATTTTCTTCATTTTTATCAGTTTATGATCAGCAGGAAAAATATTTAGAGTAAAATAATTATCAGCCTTATTTTAAAATTAAAAAGTAACAATTTTTATGCCAGCCAATTACATTTTCTCCAGTGTTAAGCAGATATACAAAGCACTAACTTTCCAATATTAAAAAATGAGAACAGCAGGGAAACAAACCTTATAGTAAAATTTAATACCATTTTACCATCACAAAACTCTAATAAATTTAACTTGTAAAACATCATTACCAGTAATTTATAATACATTTTTAGCATTTTATATTTTAAAGCAAATCTGAGTATTGATTATTGCTCAGATTTAACAATGTTTCCCCATGCTCTATTAATTTTTTTCTTGATTGTAAGTTTCTAAATAAAGCAAAAGGAGAGGTAGGTGAATATTGGGGTCTATGATTGTGTTTTAGAAAAGCCTTGCAACCTATTTGAACACTCTCAGCATCTCTGGCTCCAATGAAGAGTTCCTGTACAGAGCAGCTCTCTTATATCAATGCATAATTGAATTTGAAATCATTTGCCTCTGAATCTTGTGTTTAAGAGCTTTACAATGCCAGGTGTAGTGGCCCCTATTATGCCTGTAATTGGGAGGTTGAGATAGGAGGATCACAGGTTCAAGGACAGTGTCAACAATATACTGAAATGTGCAGCAACCTGGTGACATTCTGTTTCAAAACATAATAAATAAATAAATAAATAAATAAATAAATAAATAAATAAAATGAAAGAGAGAGGAAGGAAGGAAACATAGACAGACTAGAAGAATAGCTCAAAGATAGAATGCCCCTGGAGGTTCTATACCCTGTACCAAAAAAAAAAAAAAATTGCAGTGCCTTGAATAAGCCAGGAAACATTTGTACTGTATTTTGACAATGTTATATTCATTATTTTCTTCTGTGTTTAAGAGGGGGCATATACTTACATTGCTGAGTGAATTGGTAAGATACGTTTGATAAAATACATTGAATAAGCTATGCTGAATATATAGAATTGGTTTGGAATCTCCAAGAAATTATTCAAACACAGAAGACAACTCATCAAATTTAAGGATTCTAACAATTTGAAATGTTCTATTATTTCTATATTTTGTAATCTAGACAGTTATTGTATTTATTTAGTTATTCTTTTGTCTAAGCATTTTTCTGTGAGTATTTTCTATGTTTCCTTAAATAAATAGGCAATATGTGTTTCATAGTTAGGTTCATCTCTTTTAATATTAACCAAATTTGCATCATCTTTAAGAAGTATAGGATATGGGAAAGAATATATACATACATATATATATATACATTCCAAATTATTTATATATATATATTCCCAATTATTTATATATATATATACACATAAACACCAAATTACCTAAATTATTTATATATATGTACATATATAAATATACATATATACATATATAAATAATTTGGTGTTTTTCAAGAATGGCATGCTGTATCATAGTAATAAAATAAAGGATAATTAATACAGGCAAAAAAAAAAAAGAAGTATAGGAGAGATGGGATAGTCTGCCAGTGTCAGTCTTCCCTCTGTATTTTAGGTAGTAGCATGTTCTGCAAGTATTAGTTTAGAAATAACTACCTCCTTCTAGCTGGTGTGTCCACAACAATTCTTGCAAAAAAACCGTGAATGAAGGTGACATGAGTGGCACCCACATCGCATGCATAAAAGAATAAACTGTTTGCCCTGCACTTCCACTCTTCCTCTTTTCCTTATAGGCTACAAAACATATGTGGAGGTGACCTATCTTTCTCCACTAATTCAAGAATATTATCCCAGGGAATAGCAGAGCAATATAATGTGAGCAAATGTAGTTCTTGACTATCTTGGTGAAGCAAAGGCTACTACCAGCCCAAACCTTTCTTCTTCAGTCTGTCATAGAAAATGGAAATGAAGCTCAACATGATGGAGATAATGATACTAATGCACTCTAGATCTTCAACACAGGATTGTGGGTCATAGTAAATGCACCCTCTTCAGCACCATAGTGTTGGAAAGCCATTTTCACCTTGCATCAGTAGTCATCAAACACTGCTCTTTACTCTAATACCCTGAAGATGGTAAAATTGCCATAGGATACTGAGTGTGCTTTCAAAAAGCAGTACAAATGGAATTTCATACAGTTTGAGGATCCTTGCCCTTTTATTTGATCAAGACTTGGTGCCTTATTGATTCTACCATGCACAAATTTCATTATAGATTTATATTCTGACTTATAAAGGAAACTTCTTTAAAGTCTGTCTGTTGAACAGAGTATGAAGTTCTCAATAATTTAAAAATATTGTTTTAAGTTGTTGACAGCACTGTTCTGAAGGAATATATTGATAATTCAAAGGCTTGGCCAATTTTGACTATCATGTCACAAATGTCTCATTGCTACAAATAAAGTTATAGAGAATATCTGTAAGTTGAGGTTTTTCAATATTTGGGTTTTAGATAGTGTTGATGGTCACTGTCTTATGATAAAGTTGACATTATAAGTTTCAGTTAAAGAAAAACACTGTAAAAAGCAGATTAAAATCTCCATATGCTTTATCCATCCTTTTGTAATTGATAACTAAGATATACATAAACAATATTTTCATATATTTTACAATATATTTCAGAAAAACATTAATTGTACATAAAATTACAATATATAAGAATTTACTTGTAAGGTTGCATTTAGAAATGTTTTTATAAGTCAATTTCCATAAAAATCACATAGTAAAAAAACCCTTCAAAATTATATAATTTAACTATCCTATGGATATTTATAAAAAGTTAGAGTTGATCATTTACACACAAAATCCTGTGTAAATATCTAAGAATAACAAACTGTCTGTTCTTACACATCAAATGTGTGGCCTTCTTCCTAATAGAGAGCCATACCACTCTCTTGATTTAAAGGCAGGAACAAGAGATCTGTTGTTGCTGTGGCTTGTTGATCTGTGTGTGAGTGTGTTTTGAAAAGGAGCTGTATATTTGTTAAAAACATAAGCACTCACTTTTTTTTTTTTTTTTTTTTTGGTACTGGGGATTGAACTCAGGGGCATTCTACCTCCAAGGTAGGCCCCCAGCCCTATTTTTTATTCTTTATTTTGAAACAGGGTCTCACTAAGTTGTGAAGTGCCTCACTAGGTAGCTGAGGCTGGCCGGGAACCTGGATCCTCCGGTCTCAGCCTCCCAAATGCTGGGATTACAAGCATGCGCCACCACGCCCAGCTTAAGCACTCACTTTTAATGGTAAGTGCTATTATATCAGTAGCACTTATTATAACATAAGCATGTGTAGTGCCCCCCAACATCCAGGAGTGAGGGCACAAGTGACTTGGGAAGTAGAAATGCAGGCCTAAGAGTTGTTGGCCCAGGAATAGAATAGCCATGATACCCTCAAGGGGGTGATAGACTGCCTCAGCTGGCTGCACAGGTAGTATTCAAATGACATCAGAAACCAAGTCCCGGAGAGCACCTTCCATACCTGGGCTCCAACTATTAACGATGAAGGTGGAACAAGACTTGCCATGCTGTAAAAGAATACGTGCAGGTGGCAGCACGCTTACCTCCCACCCCACCCCAGCTCTGCAAAGTCCATAACAGAGGAGTCATACCCATGAACTCCCCTTCCACTGTACCACATTGTATTGCATTAATTATGACTTTACTATTTTAATTCTACTTCCATAAGATCTAAAAATAAATTTTTAAGTCAGCCCCATTTTTCCATATGGCATGAACATTTTTGGAAAAATACATAGAGTATTTCTTTTTTTGTTGTTGGTGGTACACTTTTAGGACTAATGTAAAATGATGTTTCTCTGCCTCATTTAATTCAAGAAAAACCAATGGTGTCTGTTGGATATAGACTGAAGGATTATACACTGGCAAGGATTATGGCAGACAATCGAACCTGATTCTACACTGATTTGAACTACTAATCTTTTATAATCTAATGCAAATAAACATCCATTGAAATGAGACAAGTAAAATGATACACTCAGATATTACTATAAAAACTACAGTTTTGGCAGCTTGTTAACTACAAATGAAAAAAGATTACTAGAAAGTATTTAAAAAATTGAAGAAAATAGTAGATGCCATAAGCCTTCCTTAAATTGTATAAAAACAGATTTATAGCTTGATCCTCCAAAATGATAACTGGAAGGCTATTAAATTGCTTGGAAAATGAAATATGTTATTTTCTGCATAATGTAACTTGCATAACAATGAAAGAGCTTGCTAAGGAATAGCTGACAGTAGGAAGAGCATGCTTTTCCTACTGTCTATAAACGCTTGAATTGATAGCATGTTCACATTCTTCACGTACCACCATAAACTGATTAGGCTAAGCCTTAGATCCAGGGTAAAAAGTTACTAGAGTCCTGGAAAACTCATTACTTTACTATAAGACCACAGATAGGTCTGTCTCTGTATTTTAAATCCTAATTGTCCCAGAGGGGAGTCTACTGATTAAAGTTGATAAGATTGTTGACTTTATGTTGATCTTCAAATTTCAAAGCACAGTACAAAGGTAGAAACAGCTCAAAAGCAGTGAAGAAACAAGAAGGAGGCCTTAATAGTGAACATAAGTTGCTACTGGACACAAATTCCATTGGGTGAAAATCAAGCTTTCTTTACAGTTTTTCATGATATATTTGACAGTGCCATAGATGGACAGTATTTTGGATATTATTCATTTCACCAAAATTATTTTTGAGATGTGTCTAGCCCTGTGCTTAGAGCTTTCTGTATTAATTCAAACTCATAACTGACAGACTATATCCTACTAGGGATTGCTCTTTGTAAACGAGGAAATAGAAGCAACAGAGATATTGTATAATTCACTGAAGGTCACTGCTGCTAAAGTAGTGAGTCTGGATTTTTTTCCAGGTAGGCTAACTCAGGAGAGCTCAACTATAACATCAAAAATAGTATGGGCAGACTCATTTATTGAGTGACTTCTGAGAATCAACACATAGCAACTCATTACATTTTTTATGAAAACTCATTAAATAAGCATAATTAACCCAATTTTAGAGATTTAAAAATCAGAAGTATAGTAATCTCTTAATATTATAGTATTAAGGAGTGAATATTATTAGGGAGTAAATCTAGAATTAGTCTGTCTGACTCTAAAGCTCATGGTACCAACAAAAAGACGTCCTTTTGGTATATGCCAAAACTGTGAGATGTATCAAAGATAAATCACAGCTAGTTACCTATTCCAAATATTCTTTTTCTTTCAAAAATCAAGCAGTCTGCTTTTGCACAATAAACAGAAAAATGTGCAAATGTGCTTAGAATGAAAATAGACAAATTATTCACACTTCAAGCTCATAGCCAAGCCCTCAGGATTTTGAGACCCACCTACTCTGCCTGAGATGAGCTGGCAGGAAAAGGAGCCCTACAAGTCTACTACTCCAACCTCCAGCAAAGCCTACTTGGTATAGGTACTTCAAAAAGTGGATAGGGAAGAGTAGAGGTAAAAATATTTACAAAAAAAAAAAATTCAGTCAAAGCACATTCTGGTGCATTCTGCTTAATACAAAGAATATTAAACATGTCTTTATATGTGATCACATGTCAATGACTCCAAGCAACAGGACTGTCATAATGGGAAGTGCTAATATATCCCTTAACTTGTACAAAAATGGTCACCATATCTCAGCTACTTTGGGTCTACAAACTGTATCCCACAATTCCAACTGACATCAACTCTGCCACTTATAATGTGATTTGTCTTCCTTATTGTTTCTCATTGTGTAAACCGTTTATTATTGTAATGTCATTTTTCTACTAGTGTCATATTAAAGGAACACAGATGCATAAAATCTTATATCATAAATAAATCAAAGTTAGTCAGACCCATGAGAAAAAAAGCTGATTATAAAAAACAATATTGTTAATCAACTTTAAAATCTCAGATATCAAATGGTACATAAACAATTGTTAATAAATCTGCATCATTAACTCACTTTTTGGAAAGGATTTTAAGAAATATTCATCTGCTCATACATCTGCTTCATTAGAGCTCATGCATGCAGAAATATGCCTTATGATTTAGTGTCCTAATAACTCCTCCTCCTTTTTAAGGAACCCTAGCTCAGTGCCTTAGAAGTTTTAGGTGGTATCAATTTCTTTTACAACCTATCTGGTTGCAAGATAAGTGACTTTGATAAAATTCTAGGTCATGGACAGCTTCTCTTCCTCCACATGCATATAAAAAATAAATGACCTTCTCTTTTAAAAACAAAGAGACAAACAAAAACATTTCTTTGCTAGTAGAATTCTAACAGGGAACCAAGTTTCTTATTCGGAATTGCTGCAGTACATTATGCTGCTGAGTTTGACCTTTCATACAAGGAACAAAATGAGAATAGGAACATCATAGCTTTCCATTCTATATTTCCATAGAAGACCCCCAGCATTAATTAAAATTAAACTTGTCAAAGAACCTTACACATAAAATCATTTTAATATATACACCTGGAAAAAAATTAAAATAGCATACTGCAAAGACAAATCCATGTATGTGCATAATCTCAAATGATTTTAAGACACTACGGGAATGCTTATGAACAAAATAAATTAATCCCTAGATTCCAAATCAAATAGAAACTCTTCAGTTCCTATTTTACTTGACTTCTAGGAAGTCTTCGAAATTATTTGTTAGTCCTTCCCTTATTTTATCTCTATGACTTCTCTTATTTTTTTCTCTCTAGCTACCTTCATCCATTGTTGATTTATTTCTCTCCAGCTGCTCCTCTTTCCTTCCAACATCAGTTTCACTAGGATGCTATTTGCAGTGTCCTTCCATTTTCTCAAGTTTTATTTGTAGAGTGATGATAAGAGTTTGTGTCTACCTTAAAGAGTGGTCATAAGGATTTGATGAGACCAAGTGTCTACAGAGTTAAATATAGAGCTCAGTGCTTGTGCACAGTGGGCACATAATAAACATTCACTACTGATATCAAGTAGGTTTATTGTTTCACACACCCTTCTAAAAAAAAACCTATCTGAAACCATGAAATCAAGTAGCACTAATTAAGGACAACTACCATGACTGGATTTCTAGGCTATGAATGTGTCTGAATTCCAAACAAATATATACAATGAACTAAACATCTTTGCTTGGACTCCTAAAGTGTGTAACTCAATATGCTAGACATACAGATTTCATTTCCACCAAACCAAGTATAATCAAACTCTATTCAGAAATTTGGGAGTTATCCCATACCATACCTATCTAATATAATCAATCTAATCAGTCTCCTGGTTTATTGATTAAAACTTCTAAATATATCCCATATACATTACTTTCTCCAATTAATTTTTATGATTGGTGTAATCCAAGATCCGATCAATTCTGGCTTGAGCTGCCTATTTTCCTTTTATATTGGTTTCTTAGACTCTATTCCACCTCTTATATTTTCCACACTGCCATTCAAGGAGCCAAATGTACCTATGTCCATGATACTCCCCTGTTGAAATACTTGAGTGCTCTCAATTATTTACAGAATAAAGACCAAATTCCTTTATATTGGGACCTCATGGAGAACAATAAATATTACTTATCACCTTACTAGTATAAATCATAAAGATATTAAGAACAAAGAAATGAGAAATAGTTAACTAAGATATCTCCCTATTGCTGATGAAGCTTTTCAGAGATCAGGGCTTGTTCTTACAGTCAAGAGTGTTTCTTAATATTGAATTTCAGAATAGGAGAATTACCTAGGAAAGTCTTCTCACTGAAAAACAAGCTTCCAGAAGAGGAAAGATGCATCTATCTTGATGCTTTCATTTAACTTTTCCTAAGTTTACCTTTCAAATAGGTCACTCCTCACATACCCCTTTTAAAGTGGAGTAAGGCTGAGTGGGTCACACAATTGGAACTCACTCATGCAGTAAACATCCAGCAGGTCTTCCCCTAGCAACCAACTGATAGGCCAAAGCCTTTGTGGTCAAACTTCTGTGGCCCTATCCTCAGACTCACCTCACCACCCATTCTAGGTCTTGCTATCAAAGTGTGTCATGTGGATTGTTAACTTTTTTTTTCAACTCAAAGGGAAGAGAGTAGAAGAAATTCTATAGACAAACAATTTAGAAAAAACACATTAATAAATAAAATTAAACAGCTTTCCTCACTGTAGTTATTTCCAGATCCTTTATTATGCTAATAAGAACTATAACTTTCCAAGAACAAAGTAGAGTGTTTCCAATTCATCTTTGGTTGTTTCCTGAGGCACACTTTGGGAAATGCTGCTGAAATAAAATCATTCCATGTGTAGTTATGAATAGATCTTACTGCTCATGCTTCTAAGCCAATGGCCTTCGGTCCCCCTGCTTTGAATGTCCTTCCTGTCTCTGTTTTACCAGTTCCTCATGGCCTTTAAGACTTGATTCAAAAATAACCACTTAAACTTTTCTCAGACAATTGACCTTCCTCCTTATTTTCCTTCAGTGTTTGCAATCATATTGATTTTCACCTTCTATTATTGCTCTTCTTTTATTCAATTTTCCATCAAATAAAATAGTCAAATTAGAGATATTAGAGGTTAAAATAGTTCTTTTATCTTTGCACTTTACATAGCTTAAAAAGTTGTATGTATATAATACAGGTGTACAATGAAGAATGCACTTGGACTTATTTGAGTGTGAGTTCTAATTTAGCATGATTTGCAAAGTCTGCCAACTGCCCAGTTCCTCACTCTTGTCTCCTCATTTGCATATTCCAGCATTCAGAACTTCATTCAGCTCACCCCTCTTGTAACTCTCTGGCCTTACTTGATATGGTTTCCTCTTTCTGAAGCTCCAAAACCTTCCATTATTTAACCTATTATTTATTTTTTATATTTTTTAGTTCTTCCAGTGCATCACAAAATGAGATAAGATATCCCTTGTATAGCCTTCAAAGTATGACCTCCAGATCTGTAACAATTTATTATAATTGTATATTCTGTGTAAATGAAGAGACCACATCTACTTTGCTCATTTAGTATATCTCTATTACCTAACCCAGGGCCTGAGACATCATAGGAGAGCAATAAATAGTCACTCACTGAAAGAACAATTAGTTATGCTTCTTATCTAGGTACCAAGTACCAGTCTATTTGGAAGTTTATGACAGTCATTCAATCAGTGTCCCACTACATGTCTACTTTTAGGTAGGATGATGGGTGCACATTTTATTTTTATTTTTCTTTCCCTCTCTCAAGTGCTTTTGTGCACTCTGTGTCACTCTGTATGCTGGAACAGGACTTACAAATCAATTTCTACTTCCTCTGTGTCATGCTGCCGTCTTTCTCTACAAATTATAGCTTAAAGGTCCCTCGGGTTAACTAGAGCATACAAAAGGCAGAGAAACTCTACAAGGGCTTGTTTCTGTTGACATTAAAATAGTGGGTCGCACTATATCCAGAAAATTCATGTGGAAGTGGCAGTCTGATATATTTCTTCAGAGAGCAAAACAATTACAGATAAGCAATTTTCTTTCCCAAGAGACTAGTAAAGTGCTTTCCTTCTGTCACCTTTCAATATTTTATATTGTGGTGAATAACTACACCTTTTCTGTCCAATTAAAGAAGCCATCAACAAGCCAAAGAGCAAATAGCTAACTGGTCAAGCAAAAAACAGAATTGAATGTACAAAAACATACCTCTGTTTTTCACAATTGACCATGCATGGGAATGTTAAGAAACTCCTTCCTCAACAAATAGTAAGGAAATCATACTGATATAATTACTTTCCTTGCACCTAGTGTTTATTTATTGGAAAATGTTTTGACATTACTTTAGAAGAGGAATATTGTTAGTTTAGAAGCCTTAGAGGTGAAACTAATAGGACAAGACTTCCTCAAACTATGATGACTCCCCTAAATCAAAAGTGTACTGTTTCAATCGACTTTGAGATCAGGATTTTTAAGTTATTTTCTTCTGTTTTTAGTATTGATGCACTTTTACTCCAGAAAGTTTGCAAAATAAACCTCTGGGAATAAGTAATCTGAAATAGCACCATAAAAAGGTTAAAAATGTGTAAGGATAAGTATGGGGTTGCTATAGGCAATTTGAAACTTGTGGATGATAAGCAGCTCCATAACAAGAGGTGGTGGGAGTTTCCAACCTGGAGACTTCTCACTCAGGATTACAATGGTGGTCCTATACAAAATGACTAGATAAGTAAAATTTTGGTTACCAACCTTTCTAAAATATCTCCTTAGCTATATTTTTAGGTAAGCCCTAATATTTTCTTCCTTCTTTAATTGCACTCATGTCTCCACCCACTAATGATGTTGCCAATTCCAGATTCTCTTATTTTCCCATCTTGTGGGTAAATTATGGTTTTCTTTTAAAAAATAATTGTGATAGCCAAGTGTGTTGGCGCACCCCTGGAATCCCAGTACTTGGGAAGGTGAGATAGGAGAATTGCAGGTTCTAAGCCAGCCTCAGCAACTTAATGAGGGTCTTAGCAACTTAGCAAGTTCCAAATAAAAAATTAAATAGGGCTGAGAGTATAGCCCAGAAGTATGAAGGCCCCTGGGTTCCATCCCCACTACCACACAAACACACACACAAAATGATGTCAGTTTTCATATTAAACTCCCTTCGACTATCAACTCTTTAATTTAATACAGGTCTTTTTCATCCTAGCCTTGACTTCCACAGCCTTATTTTTAGGAAAATGAAAGCACCTAGAACCAAAAATTAACATTATTACTACAATATTGATGAAGTTATATAGAGTTAAGATTCTAAAAGTTTAAAAGTTTTTCCAGCCAGGCATTACTATAATCTCAATATTTTGGAGGCTGAGACTGGAAGATTGAAAGTTTAAGGCCAGCTTTAGCAACTTAGCAAGACCCTGTTTCAAACTAACAAAACAGAGCTGAGGTGCTAGAGCACCCTGGGTTCAGGCCTCAGTACCACAATAAATAAATAAATATAGCTGAGAAGTAGCTCAGTTTCAGAATGCCTTTGGATTCAATCCTTAAGTATCACTAAAAAATTCAATTATTAATGTAAAATTTATGTCATTTGATAAAAACTTATAAAACATGTATAAGTATTAAGACTAAAATGTTTCATACTATTCCAAAGTTAACCAATATGAATATACTATAATATGTTCTTTCAAAGTATTTTAACATTTACTTAAATATATTAAATTAATTAAGATATTTCCTTTTTTAACTCAGCAAGGCAATTTATTTCTGCACATAGGGACATAAGATTGCAAGAGCCACAATAAAAGCAGTACAGCCAGTGCACTGGGCGAGCAGTTCTCTCAGCCTTAAGATGTTTAATTTCTTTTTTATTTGAGTAAATTAGTTTGTATATGCACATACACAAAGCACAAGTTTATTGTCTGTACCTAATAGTTGCCTGTACAAAACAAGTGTTAGGTAATGTGCATTGAATTAGCTAGCATGTCATGTATGACAGTTTTCTAGATCAAATACCAAGCAAGCCTGTTTTTCATATTCTGCCTCATAGGGGCTTCTGTGTCTTGGACAACTTCTCTAAAGAGTTCACTTGGTGAAGTCAGCCCCTCTTGACCTTTTGGATTGTTGAGATGGGGAGAAAGGAGAGCCAAGTGTGCCGACCACCTACAGTGATAGGAGCCAGGCGCCCCATCAGCTTCATCGGTTTGCTCTATGTGTGGAACCACCCTGGGTGCTTTTGGAGCCTCTAATTCTCAGATCACTCCTATGAGATTCTGAGCCACAGGTTGCACCTGGGCCTGGGAATCTGAATTTTTATTTTTATTAATTTCTATATTTTTTATTGGTGCACTGTAATCATACATCTTGATGAAGTTCAGGGTGATATAGGCATACATGCACACAGCACTCTTTGGGCCCTCCCCCAATTCCCACCTTATTCCCTCCCTCACCTCTCCTTCCTGTGCTCAGCACAGTTATTGACTTTGATAAGCTTGTATATGTACCTCATATCCACTGAGGTGTATCCTTATTTTTCCTATGTTAAACCAGCCTTGTATCCCTGAGATGAACCTGACTTGGCCATGGTGTATAATTTTCTGGATGTGGTTTTTTAATGCACATTGCTAGTATTTTGTTTAGAAGTTTTGCATCTAAATTCATTGATGATATTGGTCTGTAGTTTTCTTGAGCTGTCAGTATTCAATTTTGTTATTAGTGTAATGGTGGCTTCATAGAATGTGTTTGAGAGAATCCTATTTCTTTCTATTTCATGGACTAGATTGAGAACTATTTGGATTAAATCTTCTATGAAGGTTTTATAAAACTTAGCTGGGAAACTATCTAGACCTGAGGTTTTCTTTGATAGTAGGCTCTTTATTACTGCTTCAGTCTCTTTGATTGTTATTGGCCAGTTTAAATTTTCTGTATCTTCTTGATTCAAATTAGGAAGTTTGTATGTGTCTAGAAATTTGTCAATTTCTTCTAGATTTTCCATTCTGTTGGAGTATAGTTTTTCAAAGTAGTTTTGATGATCTTCTGGATTTCTACCCTATCTGTGGCAATATCACCTTTCAACTCTTATTTTAGTAATTTGAGTTGATTATCTTTTTCTTTTGGTTAGGTTAGATAGTGGTTTATTTATCTTGTCTATTTTTTCCAGGAACCAGCTTTTTAAATTTTTTGTATTGTTTTCGTTCTCTACTTCATTTATTTCTTCTCTGATTTTAATGATTTCCTGTCTTCTACTGGCTTTGGGATTAGAATGATCCTGTTTTTCAAGGGCTTTTAGGTGTGTCATTACATTATTTATAGATCCCAATACAGTAATACTGAGAGACTTCAACACTTCTCTCACACCAGTAGATCAATCTTCTATACAAAAGGTCAGTAAAGATGCCTCAGACCTAAGGAACACCATAAACCAAATGGACCTATTAG
>PVLC010039145.1:0-14408 GCA_004027655.1 Graphiurus murinus
CATTCTACCTCTATGCTATCCCCTTGCCCTATTTTATGCTTTATTTTTGAAACAGGGTCTCACTAAGTTGCAGAGAGCCTCACAAGTTGCTAAGGCTATCTGTGATCCTCCTGTCTCAGCCTCTCAACTACTGGGATTACAAGCCTGCATGACCATGCCTGGCTCACAAAGTTATTTAACAAGATTTACATAAAAATTTCTATATTTACTTACATATATTGGTGTTCTAGGGAAAATCACATAATTCCATTTTAAAAAGCATAGCTTAGCTATTCTTCAATATTTGTAAGATTATGATAACTATTAATATAACCATCTTAATGTGCAATAAAATTGAACTATTTTAAAGGAGTATGGTTTTATGACTCTAGAAAGTTTGCTTTACCAGGCTATGTTAAGAATGTGGGCTACACGGGTAAAACGAAGAAGTGGTGCTATTTGTGATCTGACAATGATTGATATGTCATAAATGTCTATGTAACCCTGTTGTACTCAAGAAATGTATAAAAAATCCATGCTGGAAAAATAAATTAATTAATTAAAAAATTGAACTATTCATTTTATTTGCACATAATCTTTTATCATATTAATTAATGTAATAATTTTGTTGTATGTATGCAAATACCCCTTAAAAGCAGGAGCTACATACATCACTAAAAGATATATGAACATGAGAAGTTACTTTTCCTCTTCAATTATTCTTAAGTATTTATAAGATTTGTGTAGTAATAGATTAGATGCAAATTTAGGTTCCAAAGTAAAATTTGCCAGTTAATAATTTCCTGATAAAACAGTAATGTGTTCGATTTTTAAAAAATGAATATGGATGTTTATGTTAGAAGCATGGCTTATTCCTTACTTTGAAAATAGAAATCATAATAGTATCTGCATCATAGTGTTACCCACATGTAAAGCCTTAGAATCATGTCTGGCTTGCATTAACTTCAATCTGTAATTATGCAAATTAACTTTATTTCAGGTTAAATGCTTTGAAAAAAATAAATAATTAATGGCAGACATAGCAGAGCATTATTAAAAATTCTGACCAAATTAGACTATAATTATATATATTTTTTTCTTTTTAGTTTGGAATATTTCCCATATCATTTAGGCCTGCCTTAGTTTTCTTATAACAGCTAACATTATTGATTACGTTTAGTAACCCACATCAATCTATATAGGAACTGACCTTATCAAAATCTCCTTTTTTTTTTTAGCTAAGTCATAGCTCAATAGGCTCGATGATTCACATATTACTTAGTCAAAGCATATCTTTACTCACTGGAATATTTTTTTTAGACTCACTAAAGTCTAGCAAATTGGCATAGGTAGTACAGTCAAAATCTGTCATTATCTGTATGTTGCACATTAAATGAGCACCACTAATAGAGCTATTTGTAAATCATTCATCTAATAAAACTGTTTTACTTGTACCAGAGAACACAGTTATCATCCTCCTCTGGCCAGAAACTCTACTAAAAAACCAGTACGAAACTGAGAAAGTATTCAACTCCCAAAATGGGCATTTATACAGTATAGCTCTCCTATGTTCAGTTTTATTTTTCTGTGGTTGTAGTTATCTGTGGTCAACTACAGTCTGAAAATTTTACATTGAAAATTCCAAAAACAAATAATTCAAAGTTTTAAATAACTTTTCTAAGACATATTGTCATGTGTTCTATCATATTATTAAAAATTATTGTTAATGTTTGACTATGCCTAATTTTGAAATTAAATTTTATCATAGGTGTGTTATGTATGGGAGAAAGTATAATATATTTTGGATTTGGTACATTGGTGGAATATCTTCAAATATTTAAGGGAAGACTATAAAACTAACTCCAAATTTTTTTTTTAATCCTGGTGGAGATATTTGATTTTGCCCTAATTTTCTAGCAGTTTGAGCACACATGTTACCAGAGATAGGGAATTTTGCATAACTATTGTTTCACAGTTTATTAAAATATAATATTAATATAAATCTTTATAAGTAGAGATAACTGACAAAACAAATATACAAATTGTGTTTTAAGATTTTGCCTTTTATTATTAACTCATGAACATAATTCTTTTAATCAAAAATAGTATTCACATTCTATTACATTTGTAAATAACCACATGAGTGTTTTAGAATAACTTAATCTTTCATTATTTATTTTATTCACATGTAAACTGGAAATAATAATTAGTATAACACTTGTTATTTAAGGCATAACTGAATTAAGATATGTAAAATTCTTAGATACTGCTATGGAAAATAAGTCAATGAATATGAGCTCAAAATTATTATTTTTTATTTTATAGTGGTAATTAAAGTTTTCACAAGGAATCATTAGCAACAAAAACTGATGTCTACTCCAGGATTCCCAATAACAAACTAGATGTATTTTTTTGGTATTTGTTTAAATAATCTCTTCATGACTCTGACTTTATGTTTTTAATAAAGCTATTGATATGAGTTTTATCAAAGAACTACCCCAGCAATACAAAGCTCAGATATGTAGAGTGAGAGTTACATTGTACAAGAAAAAAGTCCACATAAAAGATGTTAATTTGCTTCCATTCTTTTAAAATATCTACATTAGTTTGCCACTCACTGGGGAAAAATTTAGTCTTGCTTTACTAAATTTAATTCTATATTTCACCCCTAAAGATATATTCATTATTGATGATTAAGCAGTTTTTATTATTTAATTCCTATATCAGTTTGAATATGTAGTTTCCATATATTAATATCAGCAAATTTTAGGTTGTGAACATTTTCAATATCCCTCAACTGATATTTCAGATAGCTATAGTATAGCTATCTATCTTGACTGTATATGAAAATTTAGGCATTAACATTTTGAAATTACATGAATGAACTTGTTCTGAGAAAGTTACTTATTCACTAGTAAGAAAATTGGTTTGATTCACTTCAGATATTCTAAAAAGGGTCATTCCTGAGATATATATTAATTTTTTTTTAGGAATTTGGTAATTATCATTGTATTACAGCTCTTTGCTTTGATATGACAATGTGAGATCATTTTAGTATTTTATGAAAACAAGGTTGAAGTAGTCATACCATTCAGCTCAAGCATATAAGTATCATTAGCATTTTTTAACCTCTTTAATCATGTATGTGTGGACCCATGTGTTTGTTATTGTAGCTACGTGTACTACTCACATTTCATTCCCCTGGCAAGTAACCATAGCATATTTTTAGTATGTAATTCATTTAGTGCTTTCTTTGTTTATATGAATATAATTTTAGTTTAATTAAATTATGCATGTGGTATTACAGAAATCAAGAGAGGACAGTGTTCCAGAAAGGAGAAATTGGGTCAACTGCAATAAAAATCACCTGATAAGTGAAATAAAGTAAAGAGTAAGTTTTATCTATTGGGCTTAACAACATGTTAATGAATTATACAATTAGAGCTCTAAGCCCACATTATATTAATGTGATTACTGTAAGGATATAGAGAAAAGAAAGCAAGTATAAACAATCACCTCTGGTCACTCAGAAGACTGGCAGCTTTCATTGAAGTTTTGTTAATTGGTTGTTTGATTTTTTTAGTGAGTTGCACTGAGTTAAATATGTGTAGCAAGCTGAGTGTGATTGCACCCCATTATAATCCCAGTACTTGAGAGGCTGAGACAGGAAGATCACAGGTTTGAGGATAGCTTCAGAAAGTTAGCAAAACACTCTGCAAAAGCGTCAGAACCTATTTCAAAATAAAAAAGAGGGGTGAAGGGTGTAGCTCAGAGGTAGAATGCCCCTGGGTTCAATCCCTAGTACTGAAAAATATATATATTTGTAACAAAACTTTTAGAAAAAATAAATGAAAGTAAGAAGATTGTAAGATATACTAGTATCCCAACCTTGATAATATTACTAGGAATGAGATTCAGAAAACTGGGAAAATTTGGGCATTGTAATGTGATTTAAGAAATGTGAGTCCAGAATTATACAGCTTTAATAAAAGTTACTGGAAACTAGAAAGTTCATATCATATGGATACATATTAATTTGAACAGAGAAAGAGGCTAACTTAGGTTAGGTGTGAGAAAAGAATTAAGGTTTAAATTTTCTATGGTGAGAGAAATTGAGATGCCTCAATAAATGGGAGTTTTGAGAGTGCATTTGCAGAAAATAAATTAGATTGCTTTTTATAATGTTTATGAATACAATATCTATGGATGTGTACATATGTGGAGGTAAGTATGTTCATCTATTGATGGTAAGATTTTGCTAATTAACTATAATTTGAGGGGTCTTGAAATATTTTCCTCAAAAGTAAGCGACATAGTTTGTCATGAAATTTAAAGGATGCATGAAGGGAAGGGAAGAAAGAAGATGAATGAGTAGATAGAAATATCAAAGAGAAATTGTAATTGAAGCATTTGAATATGATCCTTTGAATGAATTCTTGAAAAAGTAATTTATAAGGGAGAAATATTTGTGATAACAAGTTAAAATGTGTGAATATAGAAGGTATTTGTACAGCCAAGTAAAGAATAGACTTTTTTTGAAAAAGTGTAAGAGCAGATAAGCTACATGATTGGATGTATTGTCTGTAAGAATCATGAAGACTTTTGGAATCTTGGCTACATTGAGTAGGAAAATCTTCCACAATAGAGAAAATGGTAAGTGAATAATGGAAATTTTCTAAAAGGGTTTTAGTTTACATACTTCATAAGAAGAGATGGGGAAATGAAAGAAGCTTAAAGTAACAGCCAGATTGTAAAATAGTAAAGAAGTGCATTGAAGAGCAAGAGAACTACATAACTGTATTTTGTGAGACTGAGTTAAATGCCATGTAAAATAAGATGACTGGTAAGGCAATATTCTTAGTTGATATACACAATTTAAAAACATAAAGTTTTTATCGTATGCATAGAGGCATTCTGATCTAGTATGTGTGGAGAAAAAATTATTTGCTGAAATGAGTATTGTTGAATTCAGAGACATTATTGAAAGAATTCATGATGCAGGAAATAATTGATAATTTGCAGCAGAGGACAAAAAATAAAAATAGAAAACACTCTGAGTGGAGGACAGATGAGCCAAGCTGTTTAAATTTTATTGATCACAAAGAAAAAGATAAAGATATAAGAAAAACATGGGAACACAGACCTAGACTTGAAGGGCAATGGAAGAAGGCTGAACAAACATGCTAAAAGAATAGACATGCATGCAGATTTGTTTTATTTTGGTAGAGTTTTATACAACTGGAGAGGATGCATAATGTCTTATGCTCACAAAAATGAAAATAGAAATAATTCATCTCTGAAAACATAACTGAACATTTTAACAAAAACTGGTAAATATACTTAAAACTACAGAACAATTTCAGTCATAAATATTTTAGATGTCCAAATACAGTACAAAATCTAACCAATATAATTTACATACTAAAAGTTAAGGCATTATTATGAAGCAAATATTTCTCAGAACACTGAAGACTTTGAAGAATTGATTAACATTAGAAAAAGTATTTCTATATTTACCACATTGACAGTTCTATAAGAAAAGCTTGCAGATATTCGCAGTAAAAGGGGTTTTGATAGCTGGGTGTGGTGGCACACGGTTATAATCCCAGCATTTGGGAGGCTGAGAATGGAGGATCCGGGTTCGCGGCCAGCTTCAGCTACTTAGTGAGCCTCTCCACAACTTAGTGAGACCCTGTTTCAAAATAAATAATAATAATAATAATAATAATAATAATAATAATAATAATAATAATAATAAACTACGGCTGAGGTTGTAGCTCAGAGGTAGAATGCCTCTGAGTTCAATCCCCAGTACTGCAAAAAAAGGGGGGAGGGGTTGATTACATTAAGCATATATTAATTATAAATTGTGGGTATATTGGAAATAGAACAGTAATTTCTCAAATCATAAAAATATAAATCACAAGATAATTCAATACAATTAACCTAGAAAATATTAAAAACCTAAACATGTAATATAAAGAATGAGATGAAACAATAATAAAAATCTATACAACAATTAAAAGCAGAAGAGAAAATAAATTCTCAAGTGAACTCTATAAGACCTTCAAAAAAGAACTAATGCCAATCATTCTCAAATTATTCCAAAAATAGAAGAGCAAGAACACTTCCAAATTCATTCTATAAGGACAGATAAGGATGTGTCTTTATCTAATTCCAAAACCAGAAAAGGACACATCAAGGAAAGAAAACCGTAGACCAATATTTTTGATAAACATAGATAACAAAAATATCCTTAATATTAGCAAATTGTATCCAACAACACATTAAGAAGATTGTACCTCATGATCAAGTTAGTTTCACTTCAGGGATGCAAGGATGGTTCAACATATGCAAATCAATAAATGTAATTCACTACATAAATAGAATTAACCATGAAGATTGCATACCCATTTCAATACATGAAGAAAAAGCCTTTAACAAAACTCAGCACCTATTCACGCTGAATGAATAAGAGATGGAGAGGAGTGCACATACATCTGTGAGTATAAGACATTGATATCTACTATTATGTATAATTTGAATACACCAATAAATAAGTAGAATTGTAGAAAATATATAAAGTTAAATTGTTTTTAAGTTACACTGATTTGGAAATGTATAGTTAAATTGTATTTAAGGTTCACTACCCCCAGTATATTTGTTCCACTTATTTAGAAGTTTTGATTCTTACTGTGTAATAAGGTAAAAGTATATGTATGGTTAAATACATTTTATGACATAAAGTGGTGATGCTATGTAATAATATAACAAGTAATATTGTAATAATATAACAAATAATAGTATATTTCAACTTATGGAAATGTGTGCTCCCCACCTCATAGACAAATAAATGTAACTGTTGAAAATGAGTTTATAGTGCTTCACATGATAAATAAAAAGTATCATAAAAGAATATCTAGGCAATGCCTAAGGATAATGCAGGAAACAGTTTGGGCCAAGTGTGGTGGTAAAAGCCTGTAATCCCAGTACTTAGAAGGCTGAGATAGAAAGATCACAGGTTCAAGGCCAGTCCAAGCAACTTAGCAAGATCCTCAGCAACTGTTTTAAAATAAAAATGGCTGGGGGTGTATCTTGGAAATAGGATGACCCAGGATTAAATCCCTAGGGGGAAAAAAAAAAGAAATTCTCAACAATCAATTGAAAAACATTACAATATAGGACACATTATAGAAGCATTAGACCCTTGGCCCAAGAAGTAAAGAAAGAACAGTAATTAGGAACCTCTATCAGCTATACCACTGCAGATGAATCAACATCAACAGAAAGGAACCAGGCCAGCAGATTGAAGATCAAACCACCTTACAGAGGAACCCCTCTCAAGGATTAGAGATATAGCTCAGTGCTAAGATTCTTGTATATCATCCAAAGTTGTAGTTTTAAGGTCAGGTAGAGGAAATACTAGATAAGGCATGAACTTCTCTCATTGTTGTTAAGAGTAATTACCATTCTGACTTTTTCATTTTTTTTTGCGGCACTGGGGATTGAACCCAGGGGCATTCTACCTCCGAGCTACACCCCCAGTCCTCCTAGTTTTTACTCTTTATTTTGAAACAGGGTCTCACTAAGTTTCACAGAGCCTCACTAAGTAGCTGAGGCTGGCCATGAACCTGGATCCTCCTGTCTCAGCCTCCCAAGTACTGGGATTACAAGCGTATGCCATGACACCTGGCTTTTTTCATTTTTAATATTTATAGTTAGATTCACAGACAGTAGTCAATTATTATATATGAGCACTTGTAAATAATATTGTTATTACCTGTTATTAAATATTCTGTTTAATTTTTATTCATTCATTTTTTGTTCATTTGCTTTTCTATAGAAAATTAAAGTTTTAGTTTTGCTTCTTTCCAGATAATATACCGCTTTTAAAAAAATGGTTCTGGCATAATGTCCAGGTCGTTGTTCCATCTTGAGTTGATTCTTGTGCAGGTTCAGAGGTATGGATTTAATTTCAAATGGATAGCCATTTTCCCAATATTTGTTTAAAAAAAGCTATCTTTTCTCCACTTACGTATTTGGCACCTTTGTTTAAAACCAATTGGCTGTAAGTGTGTCCATTTATTTCTGTATCTTCTATTCTGTTCCATTGGCCTATGTATCTGTTTTTGTGCTAATACTGTGTTATTTTTATTACTATAACTCTGTAGTATAGTTTGAATTTAGGAATTGTGATGCCTTCTGTAGGGTTCTTATTACTGAGAATTGCTTTGGCTATTCTGGATCTTTTGTTTCTCCATATTAAATTTAAGACTTTTTTTTTTAATGACATTCCATGAAGAATGGCATTAGTATTTGGATAGAGATTGTGTTGACTATGTATATAATTTTTGCTAGAATGACTGTTTTGATATTTATTATGCCTATCCAAGATTATGGGAGATTTTTCCATTTTCTAAGATCTTTAAAATTTTAATTGTAAAAATCTTTGGCTTCTGTGGTTAGATTTATTCCTAGGTATTTTATTGTTTTTAAGGTTATTGTGAATGGAAATGATTTCTGGATTTTTTTTCAGTGGATTCATGGTTGGTATATAAAAAGCTACTCATATTTAAATTGTTTTTTATCTTGATACTTTGCTGAATTTCTTAATCAGCTCTAAAAGTATTTTGATTGACTTTTCTGGGTCTATGTGTAAGATCATGCCATCTGCAAATAGAGATAATTTCAGTTATTTTTTTATTCATATTCCTTTTATAGCCTTCTCTTGTCTTATTGTTCTGGCAATAGTCTCGAGTACTATATTGAAAAGAAGTGGTGATAGTGAGCATCTTTGTCTTGTTCCTGATTTTAAAGGAAATTCCCACAGCTTTTCCCCATTCAGTATGATCTGAAATTACTAGAGAATGACAGAGGTCCAATACTCCAACATATAGGAACAGGTAGAAATTTCCTCAATAAGACTTCCAAAGCTTAGGAAAATAAAATTAAAACAATAAATGGGATGACTTTAAGCTAAAAAGTTTCTGCTCACCAAAGGAAACTATCAAAAGTCTAAAAAGAAAGCCTACAGAATAGAAGATCTTTGCCAGCTATTCTTTTGATAGAACACTAATATCTAGAATATATAAAGTATAAAAATCAAAACTAAAAATAAAAAAAATCAAGAAATGGGCTATTGAACTAAATAGATATTTCACAAAAGAAAAAAATACAAATGGCCAATAAATACATGAAAATATTCAAATCATTAGAAATCAGGGAGATGCAAATCAAAACTACAGTGAGATTTCATCTAACCTCAATCACAATAGCAATCAAAAAGTCAAACAACAAGAAATGCTGGTGAGGATGTGGAAATAGGAACTATTCTACACTGTTGTGGGAACAGTAAATTAGTACAGCTGCTGTGGATGTCAGTGTAGTGATTCCTCAGAAAACTGGGAATGGATCTACCATATGATCCACCTACATTACTTCTAGGTATCTTTTTTTTTTTTTTTTTTTTTTTTTGCGGTACTGGGGATTGAACTCAGGGGCGTTCTACCTCTGAGCTATACCCCAGCCCTATTTTTTATTCTTTATTTTGAAACCGAGTCTCACTAAGTTGCGGAGTGCCTCACTAGATAGTTGAGGCTGGCTGCGAACCTGGATCCTCTGGTCTCAGCCTCCCGAATGCTGGGATTACAAGCATGCGCCACCACGCTCGGCTTACTTCTAGGTATCTTTCCAAAGGAACTGAAATCAGAATATTGTATATCCCTGTTTATAGCAGCACAATTTACAATAGTTAAATTATGGAACCAACTTAAGTATCCATCAACAGACAAATGGATTATAAAAGTATGGGTTATACACACAATAGAATTCTACTCAGCATTAAAGAAGAACAAAATTATGTCACTTGCAGGAAAATGGATGGTCCTGGAGAATATTATGTTAAGTGAAATTAGCTCATCATAGACAGTGAAGGGTCATATGTTTTCTTTCAAATGTGGAAGCTAGAGAGTAATTGGGATACACGAGAGGCTTCAGATAATGGAGAAGAAACTACAGTGGAGCCAGAGGTGGTGTATGGGAAGATGTGGAAGGGAGAATCAATGGAGGAATCACTTCCATCTCCACTTTATGTACATATGTGAAAATACCAATATAAATCTTAATACCCTATATTGGGAAGGAGAAAGTGGGGAGGGAGCCAAGGCAAAGCTCACCAAGTGCTGTGTGCATGTATGTCACTGTCACTGTAAACTACATTATGATGTGAGACTACAGTACACCAATAAATGTATATAAAAAAAGAACAAGACAACAAGTGCAACACAGCATCTTGGGTCAGATTCTGGATAGAAAAGATCATTTCTTTTTCTATAAATGACATGAACTACAGTAATCTGTATATGCATTGCACAATATTTTATCAATGTTATTTTTTCCGAATTTGTTCATTGCAGTGTAGACATGTAATATAAAGTCATTGTTTTTATGAGATATGTGCTAAAGTTACTAAGGGATAAAGGATCATGGTGTCTCAGACTTACCCTTTGATTGTTAATATTTCATAAAAAATAAAATGATAATAATTATATGTTTTTACATATTAAAAAAAACTGGTTCCATTTGTTTTTGTTGTTGCTATTGTTGTTTTGTTTTGACAGTACTAGAGATGGAATCCAGGGGCTCTTACTACTGAGTTACAAATACAGCCCTTTTTTTGAGACAGGGGCGCACTAAGTTTCCCAGGCTAGTTTCACATTTGCAATCCACCAACCTCAGCTTCTCAAGTTTAATTTTACAGATATGTACCAGAGTGCATGGATGGTTGTTCTTAAGATATTTTTTTTACCTTTATTATTAGCAGTTTTATTATGTTTTGGGGTGTAGTATCTTTAGAATTTCTTGCTAGTACTCACTGAATCTCTTGTTTGATTCTTTTGCCAGTTTTGAAAAATATTCGGCTATTAGTATTTCAAATACTTTTCTTTCCTATTTTTCTTCCTTCTCACAGGTATGCTTAAATATTTTCCCTATATTCCATGTATTTTATAATATTTTATGTGTTCTCTATCATTTTTTTTCTTTTTATTCTTTGATATTGACATATACTTTTAACCTTATTTGTGTTTTAATTTCTATTAAATCCAGGTCTTGTGGTTTACTAGTTTTTATACATTTTTTCTTTCTGTAATTTACATGTTTCTTTCAGAACTTTCCACTCCCCACTAAAATTCTCTTTCTTAGTCTCTTCTCTTTCTTAGCCACTCTCTCTTTATTTTTATAATTATCAGATTTGTGAATGAGAGAAATTATATTTACACTCAGACATATAGGTTTCCCCTCTCTTCAGTAATTGAGACTCACAAATATTTCTTTCGTGGAAGTTCTATGATGTCTTCAAACATATTATTTTTTCTCATTGTCTTCTGTTATATGTTAGTTTTAAAGAGGCTATATCATAGCTGTGTATTATGATGTGTGCTTATAATTCCAATACTTAGGAGACCGAGACAGGAAGATTGCAGGATTCAGCAACTTAGTGAGACTTTCAGAGACCCTGTTTCTTTTTCTTTTCTTTCTCTCTTTCTTTCTTTCTGTAGTGGGGATTGAGCCCAGGGGCATTCTCCCTCTGAGCAAAATCCCCCTTTTTATTTTTCATTTTGAAACAGTCTTGCTAGGTTGCCAAGAGTCTTATAAAGTTGCTGAGGTTGGCCTCCCAACTACTGATACTGCAGGCATGTACCACTGCTCCTGACTAATAATCTGTTTCAAAAAAAAAAAGACAGAAAAATAAGTTGCTTTTACAGATAATGTGCTCGTTTGTATGGCCTTTGTGAGATTACACCATGGCCTTTGTGAGATTACTGGGGCCAGGGCCAAAAGATGCAGAAGGTAATAGTGAAGACCATCAACCTCATCTTCAGATACTTGTAAAAGAGATCCCAGATTTAGTGTGGTTCTATAAGTAAGTGAATATGTGAATAGAGGGCTATATTATTGGCTTTGATGAGTACAGGAAATTCATATTAGATGATACAGAAAAGCTTCATTCTAAAACAAAGTCAAGAAAACAACTGGGTCAGATCATGCTGAAAGGAAATATCACTCTGCTATAAAGTGTCTACAACTGGAAATGATCAATGAAGTGAGAAATTATAGAGAAGGCAAACCATTTTGTTTAGGTGTCCTTTGATCAGAATATGGTTCTAAAATGTTTATTCATATTGTTTTGATTACACTTATGTCATTACCAGATGATAATAAATGCGGTGGGATTATTTTTCTTTAAAAAAAATTTTTTTTTAAAGTGCCGGAGTGTAGCTTAGAGGTAGAATGCCCCCAGGTTCAGGCTCAAGCCCCAGTAGCACCCCCCTCCACACACACACACAAGCCACGTCTGCCTTGTAGGAAGCTGAATCTCTTTACAACAATGTTGTGTGTCTTAATCTGTTTGTGCTGCTATTATAAAATAGTAGACACTGGATAATTTTTAAGAATAGAAGTCTACTTCTTTCAGAAAGCTGGGAAGTCCAAGGTCAGGATGCCAGCAGGTTCATCTGCAGGGGGATGCTCTGTGCATCCAAGATGGTGCCTGATTGCTACACTCTCACATCCCAAAAAACAGAAGGCAAAAGGGGCCTTGTGGGGGCCTTCCCATTTAACAGTACAGAGCCCACATGGCCTAATGAGTTAGTAAAGGCCTCACTTCTTAATATGGTTTCATTGAGAATTTAGTTTCAACATGATTTCTTTGTAGAGACATTTAAAACAGCAATATGTTTTCAAGATAATTGAACATTTATATTTTACCTCTGTATTCTAGAATGTACTACTTTACTTTTATATTTTAATTCCAATCAATTAAGTTGGACATAGTTTGTTGAACTAAGGTACAAATTTCTTAATACATTATGTAAAAACTTTAAAAGTTAAGACTGACTATATGTAATATAAATGTCTATTATATAATTATTGTATATTATGGGTTCAGGCAGTTAACTTCATTAAAATACTACTGTTGTGTATAAGAAAGAAATGTCTAGCTACTCTTCCCTAGACAAGTTCTCTAAGTTTTACTGAAGAAATGACAAAGGGAGGCAATTAAAGGAGATTTGGGAGATAGTATATCTCAGAAAGGCATCACCAAATTGACATGGCATAATATATGAGAGTCTAAAGCCGGGCATAGTGGCGCATGCTTGTAATCCCAGTACTTGGGAGGCTGAGACTGGAGGATCCAGGTATAGCTCAGATGTACAATGCCCCTGGGTTCCATCCCCAGTACTGCAAAATAATAATAATGATGATAATAATAATAAAATAAAATAAATATATGAGTCTAAATTACTGAAGTGAATAGGAACCTAAAAAATTGACAGTGGTATACGAGACACCTTCTCTAATTCTCAAATTTCCTAATTAGAAAGAAGTTGGAGAAATAAGACGAAACAATGTGGCATTTGCTGTTCATCTGCACCTAAGTTATTGTGGAGGGTGGAGTTGCAATACATTTTTTTCTACTTTCATTTATTCATTTTCAAGAAGCATTATCAGTGATAGGGCTCAGGGAAATTCAGTATAACAGAATACTAAAAAAGATAAAGGAAAACATGACACCCAAGAAAGGCAGCAGACATCCAAAAACTAAGGGCTGACTCCAAATGTGGAGCAACTCCAATTGTTCTATAGCTTAAAACCATCATCAATGTTGTGTGCAAATATGAATGTATCACTCTGAATCTCACCATGATGTATAATTATATGGCATCAATAAAAGTCTAAAAAAATTAGAATCTATATTTGTAATAAAGTTGCATCAATTAGTGAAACAATTATATAGGTAACATTGGTTAAATTTATTACACCAACTCTTGTTATAATCATTACAGAAAATACATAGATGTATTATGACTTCTTTGCTGTGGCCAAATTATGATAAATGTGAGTACCACAGGACCTAAAATCTAAAAGGTTATATAGATTTTATATTTTAATTACCTGACTTTAAGTTTACAAACTTAAAATTCTATTCAACTTCTAACACTGGGGTTTAGATTAAGTGTTTGATTAAAAATTCTATTTTAATGAAATATGAATATAATGAGTCTCAAATAACTGGCTCCATGGAGAAATTTGGAGAGTAAACTCACCCAGCTATAAGAAAATAGTATTATGTTAATTAATTTGACACTATTTCAGTTCACCTATGCATTTAAAAATATGTTTCAGTCATAATATATAATTCATAATAAATTATAATTAGTTGTAATTATAATTTATAATTTAATTTTAATTATATATAACATACATAAATTATGTTAGAATTGCAGAATATTTCCTGAAAATGTTTAAATATGAATGTCAAAAGATCTGTTTTCAGGTACTGACAGTAAAGTTACATGGACTTGGAAAACTTAATATATCTATGAGTAAAATCACACATTAGTCTAGTAGAATAATGCTCTGTTTTT
>PVLC010039146.1:0-14412 GCA_004027655.1 Graphiurus murinus
GTGTGTGTGTGTGTGTGTGTGTGTGTGTGTGTGTGTGTGTGTTACTGGGGATTGAACCAAGGGGCATTCAACCTCTGAGCTAAATCCTCAGTCCTTTTTATCTTTTGTTTAGAAACAGGGTCTTACTAGGTTGCTGAGAGACTTACTACATTGCTGAGGCTGTCCTTGAACCTGTGATCCTCCTGTCTCTGCCTCCCAAGTACTGAGATTACAGGCATGGACCACAGGCATGGCTTGGTTCATTGATTCTTTTTATAAGGATGGATTGCCCATGCCAGATAAATGTTTTCCACTGGGCTGGTAATATCCTATTTGTCTTGTGTGGGAATGGATTTATATTCTGCCACCAGAATGCTAAATAGGACTCAGAAGGAGAGAATATACCTCAGAATGTGAAATACTGAACCCCAAGTATATATGAGGTAAGATACAAATTCTGACAAATAAAATACATTAGTGGATTTGTTTCAGAGAGAGAAAGAGGAGAGAGGAGAGAGGAGAAAGGAAAGAGGAGAGAGAGAGAGTTGGTTATGGAAGGAAGGCTTACATGAAAGTCTGTGTCAAGGGGTGGGTGAGGGAGTGATGCTGAAGGACGACTTCCAATCTTTCAGTACTGTGTTAATTTTTCCTTATCATAGTTGGGCAGCTGAATAGCATGTGACCTTGCTATTTCTTATTACCTGGGTACTAGCTGGGCATGGTGAAGCACAACTGTAATCCCAGTACTTGGGAAGTTCAGATAGGAGGATCATAGGTTTGAGGCCAGCCTCAGCAACTTAGCAAGGCCCTCAAGAACTTAGCAAAACCCTGTTTCAAATGAAAAATGGCCAAGGGTGTAGCTTGGAGGTAAAATGTCCTTGGGTTTAATCTAATCTCCAGTATGGGGGGGGGGTTAGGGTAGGCAAAAGTCCACCCATTCCAAATAATGTGAAGAGAGAAATGTCACCATTGGTTTTCCTGCAGCTCAAGTCCCCGCTAACCTTTTGCTGTCCACAAAGTTTCCAGATACCTTCTATGCCTCCCAGCGTTCACCATGGGGTTATAGTAAATTCTTCAGCCCATCGGACTTGAGTTGAGGTGGACATCCAGAGTTCACATTGGTTCATCATCTTTCCTAGAAGCCACTGGTCACAGTAATTTGTGACATTTACTGTTGTGATAATCCTATCATTCAGTTCCTGCTACAATTTTTACTGCCAAACCAATATAATGTAGCCAACAGATAGCTGGAATGAGGATAGAAATGCAGAGACACTGAAAACATACTTAAAGTGAGGGATGAAGGTACAATAGGATGGTGGATTAATAGTTTCTGTTCAGCTGAGAAACTAAAGGGTGTGGTATACTTTTGTGGTTCTTACAAGGGTAGAATATAATACATTTGTGTATATATATATATATTTATTTATGTGTGTATATATGTATATCATTTTCATTTTGTATATAATACATTTGTGTACATATATATTTATTTATGTGTGTGTATATATATATATCATTTTTATTTTGAGACAAAGTCTCACTATGTTGCCCAGGCAGGTCTTGAACTTTTGAGTCCAAGTGATTTGCCCACCTCAGCCTTCCAGGTAACTAGGACTGTAGGCACACTCCACTGCACCCAGCTCAGCATTTGCATATTAGATGAAGTTCAATCTTCAAGCTAAAATTTCTGTAATTTAGCCCCTTGTACAGATGGCAGTCTATTTAGTTTTGTCTCTTTAAGCTAAAGGGACCATAATCTGAGTCTTTAGTATCTGAATTCATCATAGGCCAGATGTCACATCTGTGACATTATAATACAGATTTTTATAATGTACATCTTTTATGAGAACTTCTAAGTAAAATTTTTGTGATGCTATTGCATCTTGGAATGTTATCAGCAGGGATTACTGTCTGACAAAGAATTGTTTTCATTTAATGTGTTTATGATACATTAATGAAACACCTGACAACCTAAAACCAAATGAACATGTTTACAAATTTTTACATTAGTACCATGAGGAAAGTAGAAAAGGGCTCCAAACAGTCATTTTTGCTTGTGTTGTTTTTTAATAATAAATTTAAAATGAATATAAGAACCCACTGACAGTCAATTTTTACCATAAAAAATTTAAAATAAAGTTGCTCTATGTCTACAAATTTGTGGGAAATTTATCAAATTTGAAAAGCATAAAAAATTAAGTGTATTATTATCATTTCTGAAGGATGTCTATGGCCTTTAGCTTTATTTTCTTGAAACAATACATAGAAAGAAAGGAATATAGAATTCAGAGAGAGACAACATGTGTTCAAATCTTAGAGCCACCACCACTTAATATCCTTTCTTCAGCAAATCACTTGATGAGCTTAAATCTCAATCTTTTTTGTTTCTTTTGGGGGTGGGGTGGGGAGAAGGTACTGAGAACTGAACTCTGAACTACACCCCCAGCCCTTTTTTATTATTTTACTTTGAAACAAGGCTGCACTAATTTGCAACCCTTGCAGAGGGCCTTACTATGTTGTTGAGACTGTCCTTGAACCTGCAATATTCCTGTCTCAGCCTCCTAACTACTGGGATTACAGGCATGTTACCACCATGCCTAGCTCAAACTTTTGTTTATACAAACAATTAAATCCATTATTATTTCATTTTTCATAATTTCCAAATTGGCTCTATATTTAACCATACTCACTGATATAAATCTTTTATTTCTAGAATATATTAGGTATAAGAAGCAGCTGAAAGTCTGTATTTATTGGTTATGGGATAGAAGCCAACACCCAAATCTAAAGCAGAAAGAAGAGAGCAATCTGTTCTTAAGAACTTGATCTTGATAAAATCTCAAGTCTCTTTTTATACTATTAGCTTTCCCGCTAGACGTGTTTTCTAGATGTGTTTGCTTGTGTGCACACCTACACACATGCACACACACACATGCACATGCGCGCACACACACACACACACAAACACACACACACACACACACACAGCAGTTATATTTCCTCTGAGAGGCACTAGATAAATCCTGCTCTCCTAATCACGAGGTTCTATTCTCCTGTGGAGATTTTCATGAACATTTCCTTTCTTCACCTGACAGAGATAATAAAGACACAAGGACATTTTTGCAAACCAATATCAATAATTTATAAGTAATGTATTTCCAAGTAATCAAGAATATTAAAAATGTTCTTGAATGATCTTGATGTTCAAGTAAGGATAAGATCAGATTCACCCCATTAGAGTCCAGAGGCCATATTTATAAATGTGTGAATCTTCAATAGAAACTACTCAGTGGAAGCCAATGAACCAATGGGCATGCTCTTTTTTTTTCTTTTTCTTTTCTTTCTTTTTTAAAAATTTGGTGTGTGTGTGTGTGTGTGTGTGTGTGTGTGTGTGTGTGTGTCTGATACTGGTGATGAAACCCAGAAGAATTCTACTTCTGAGCTACACCCCACCCCTATTCTATTTTATTATTATTTTTTTCTTTAGAAACAGGGCCTCTCTAAGGTTCTGAGGCTGGCCATGAACCTGTGATCCTCCTGTCTCAGCCTCCCAATTACTGGTATTACAAGTGTGCACCACCACGCCCTGCCCTTTGTCTTTTAACATATATGTTTGCTCTAGACTTCCCTCTTAGTACTGATTTTGTCATATGGGTTTCCTAGAGAAGGTGGAAGCTTGGAAAAGGCGAGGAATGATTCTCCTCTGGAATCTCTACAGAAGCACAGTTTACTGACACGCCAATGTTAAATGTCCATCTTTGGTGAGAATAAAGTTCTGTTGTTTGTGATAATGTGTTGTACCAACCGTGTGGTATTTTGTTAAGGAAGCCCAAGGAAATCCATACACCCAGGAAGAGGAAGGAGCTTTCCACAGGACTCCACTCAGAGTATGCCTTTGGTAGTATCCCACCAAGTGATTCCAGAAAATCAGAAGCTTCTTTTCACATCAAGTGTATGGATCAGCATAGTTATACTTTCTGTGGTCAACTGAATGAGAATACCACAATGAATGAAACTTTAAAGTATCATTTGATGCATCAGTTTTATTAGTCTTTAAGCTTTTTACACATTTAAGCTACTGATAGGCAAGGATCCTAATATTTGCGTTCAGGATGCATTTAGTCATAGATTATCTACAAGTGAAAGTCACCTATGCTGAAACTTCCTTTGAAGGATACTTATCAAAATTTTTCTTAAATTATTTATGCTAAGGGGCAATTAGTTCTTAATGAAGCAGTTTATTATGGCTTTGCAAAGTTCTTTGATATATTCCTTAATGTGAAACTAAATATTACTAACTAAAAGGTCAATACTTTCATCCTGCTTCTAGCCCTCAAGGCCAATCAGATTAATTAATTGTGCTTTTTTTCCCCTAGAACATCCATAAAATATTGAAGCAAGCTATCTGCTTCCCAGTGTGTGTGTGTGTGTGTGTGTGTGTGTGTGTGTGTGTGTGTGTAGAGAGAGAGAGAGAGAGAGAGAGAGAGAGAGAGAGAGAGAGAGAGAGAGAGAGAGAGAGAGAGAGAGAGAGAGAGAAAATTAACAGTGGTTTGCTCATCTTTCTTCTCTAAGTTGGGCATGGTGACATATGACTGTAATCCCAGTACTTGGGAGGCTGAAAGAAGAGGATCACAGGTTCAAGACAAGCCCTAGCAACTTAGGAAGGCTTTCAGAAACCTAGTGAAATCCTGTTTCAAAACAGAAAATAAAAATAGGGCTGGGAGTATAGCTTAGAGGTAGAATTTCCTTGGGTTCAATCCCCAGTTCCACACAATAGAATAAAATAAAATTGTTCATTTTCCCAAACAGATGCTCACAAAATGGAGGCTTCATTTCTTGAACTATTAACATCTTTGAGTGTATACCAAACTGTCTATGTCTTCCTTAAAGCACAGGACCCGGAGTGAAATGTGATGCTTCTTCTTTACATTCTCCATAGATCGGTGAAAGGCAGGGCATTTTATGACTGCTTCACAAATAGTGACTCACACAGAGTGTCAAACCTTGAGTTGGTGCAATGTGAAGCACTTTCACATTGGAGATTTTATAAAGAAAAATTTTCATGTAGAAAATATAACCAATTTCTATACCAATATCATCTGTGCTTCTGATCAATCTATTTCAAAATGTACTACTCAGTACTCATGTCTGTAACATGTCATGAGTAATCTTTTATAATTTGAAGGAAGAAAAGTAGTGGATGGATGTAAAAAGACTCTGGTCTTTGGTGGCCTATAACATCCCTACCCACATAGATCCTTTGGCCATGTGGGTATGGGAGAGTCCTTGGGAAAGCACCAAGGGACCAGGTGCTCCAGAAAGCTCCCCCTTCACAGTGGAACCCCTGAAATAACACCTTATAGACTTATAGATTGCCACAAGCAAACTACCAGGTCCACATTGTCTGGGTCTATGAAGAATTTGATGAAAACCACTATATACAGAAGGATACATTTAACCTTCACAACAGAAATACATTAAAATACAGTGATATTTCCCTGTATGGAGGAAAATTGGCAGATAGGCTTCAAAAGAATGCAAGACATATTTGATACAATTTTGTCCACCAGATAAAAAAAATGCATGCATCTAAACATTAATATTTTATCATCATCATCATCATCATCATCATCATCATCATCATCATCATCATCCCTCTGTGATATTTAAAGAAAAAATGGTTCCTGATAAATGGAGCCTCTATACTTGCTCAGAAAGCTGTAGAATAGGTTTTTGTGTGTGCAAGTTTGTTGCACTGTTCTGCATAATAAAATACAGAAGCAGCCAGGAGTGGTGGCACACACCTGTAATCCCAGTACTTGGGAGGCTGAGACAAGAGAGTTGCAGGTTAGAGGCCAGCCTCAGGAATTTAGAGAGACTCCATTTCAAAATTTAAAAAAAAGTCTAGAGTGTAGCTTCAGAGGTAAAATTCCCCTGGGTGCAATCTTCAGTACTGAAAAAACATCCCCAGTAATACACACACACATACACACACACACACACACACACACACACACACACACACACACGAAAATAAAACAATAAAGTATGGGAGCAGTTGCAGTTTGAAGAAAGGAGATGGGGAGGGGCTGCTTGGGGTAAACTGAAGGAAATTAATCCTACAGATTATCCTCTGGGGCCTAGAGGAGTTTGGAGCTAAGCATGCCTGTTTGAAGAGGTTTGCTAAAGGGTAGGTGATATAAGCCTTCTTACAAACAGAATGCAGGTATTTTCTGTGTGTGGTAGTAGGGGTTGAACCCAGGGACTTTCTACCTTTGAGCTACACCCTCAGCCCTTTAAAAATTTTTTTTTTTTTTTTTTTACTTTGAAATATGATCTAGCTAGGTTGATGAAAGTCTCACTTCTTCTTGCTGAGACTGTCCTTCAACCTGTGATCCTCCTGTCTCAGTCTCCCAAGTACTGGAATTACAAATGTGCACCACCATACCTGGCTATAGAATGCAGGGTTTTTTTTTCACTAAATTTGCATAACCCACTGATGCTTTCTGTTTGAGTATAGTATTTCTGGGCAATGTGAATATGCGCTTAGTTCTGTGTTCGATTTGTACAATGCAAAAAAGAGTGTTCACTTACAGATATACTATTATGTAAGAAATGAATTGACAGAGATTCATCTTTTTTTTAATATGCATTTATATTTCCTAAACCATGTCTTTCATTTTTGTTTTCTTTATTGGTGCTGGGGATCAAACTCAGGGCCTTCAGCATTGACTTTCACTTTTAAACAAATGAAGGATATATATTAGAAATCTCTTAAAATTCAATTCAATGCCTTTTATTAACATGCCCACACATTATTCATAACACTAGCATTTGCTGAAAAGAGATTTTTCAAATGGAATCAATTTTGACAAGTTTGGAGAATTTGGAGCAGAACTTATTTCAGTAAAAAATAGTTATCAGGCAATAATATTTTACTAAAAAGTACTTAACAGGGAATAATCTTTGCTTAAGGAAAGAAGGGCAGGGAATATCTGGGAAAATGGCCAGCTTCGTTGAAATTATAAACAAAAACACATGTGTCCGAGTATACAATTTGCAATATAATTATGTAAATGTGCATTTCATGGCCTAAATATTGATATTCTTATTTTATTGTTCAAGAAACTGAGACTCAGAGAGCTGGAAAGCTTTGCCCAAGGTCATAGAGTTCATCAGCCTCAGCCAGACTATTTAAAATTCTGAACAAATTGGAAAAAGTTCCTGTTTTTGGATACCTGCAGGCTGAGTGTTGGCTGGATTTCAGCCTCACACCCCTTCCAGGCCTGGCATCTTTGCACAAGACAAACATTGCTCAACTTTACTTGGCTGCCCTATGCTTTTGAGACCCCTGCAATGCTTACTCCTTGCCAGCCAAAGAGACAGATAGGTCTATTTATAACCATGTTGGGCACAGGAACGGGGGCGAATTATTTTTGTACTTTGACCTCTAAACAAAGGAGTCGGTGTTTCTTATATAATGGCGACAACTTTAGAAAGCCAAAACTAATTTCATGGTGAGCAGCCAGTGCTTCAATAAAAAGTGAGAATCACTGGTATTGAACATTAATATGTGTGAATTGCAGAATTACAGAATCACAATCTTGACTCCTTGTAAGAGCCAAGTTATATAAGCAGGGATTAACACTCAAATTCATTACCATCTGAATTAGCATGCAAATGGAAGACTGAATTATTTTGGATGGTTTCTCATTTTTTTTCATAAATAGATACAAATTTATTTTCACAATGTTTAGTTTTTACACATTTTCCTTTTCTTGCATAATCTAGTGTGAAGGGTGCTTAACATAAATAACTTCTTATACCTGAAACTTTTCTTCTCAAAACTAAAATCTAAAACCTAAAACTTTTCTCTTTTTTTGAGGTATTGGGGATTGAACCCAGGGGCATTCTACCTCTAAGCTACATCCCCAGCCCTATTTCATTTTTATTTTGAAACAGTCTCACTAAGCTCCTTAGAATCTCATTATTTGTTGAGGCTGTCTTCGAACCTGTTATCCTCCTGTCTCAGCCTCCCAGGTACTGGGATTCCAAGTGTGCATTACCATGCCTGGCTTAAAACTTTTCTAAATTATGTTACGCCTTCACCTGTTGGTGTTAGGATAAGAAGGTAAGGTAATATAAAGGAAAATTTATAGGTTCTGATGGCAAAAAAATGTTTTGGTCTGGTTTACATTTTATTTTGTTTTTAATTGACACATAACCATTGTACATACTTAGGAGGCACAGCTTGATGACTCAATATACGTGCATGTTGTAATGAATTATCTTCCTCCTATGGAATGGCTACTACATGTGACCCATAAATGATGGCTTTGAGTTCTGCTTTCGTGTAATAAAAAGTACTAATATCGCTGAGCAGCAAGTGTCTAATTATTCTCTCCCAAATTCCCTACGGCCCAAACTTTAAAGAATGGGAGAATGGGTGCCATACTCAGGCTATTTGTTACTATGGGGTAAACAAAGAAAAACAGTCAAAGGCCAGCTTCAAACAAGGATTGTGACTACGAGGAAAGAGCCATCCTAATGTGGTGTGGGCCTTCTGGCTTTAGAACCTGAAAGACCTAAATAGCCCTGCATCCCTGAGTTTGTTTTTACGTGTGTGTAAGTGAATGTGTTATGCATGTATTATGGGCTCATGTGAGTCTGGCGACAGCATATCTCAGGGCATGGTGGTGATAGTGGAGAGAGGAAGAGTACATGGGCTGTACTTCTCACATCGTGGAAGCCAGAAGCGAGCGAACGAGCCAGAGAGAGAGAGGAAGAACCATTTATATAATCCCCAAGGCTGCACTCCTAAGGATTCACTTCCAGCCTGGGTCACCACCTAGATAAATCATTACAGTGCATTTAAGCACTTCTGGGATCATAACCCTCATGACTCAATTATATTAGCTTCAAATGTCAACAAGTGAGGTCTTTAGGGAACATTTTATATCTAAACATAACACCATGCTTCCAATCCCCGGACCAATCTGTAATGCTAGTCACTGAGGTGAATTCCTTACTAATCACCCCCAACCACACTTCCCTCTTTGAAGCCAGTCTTCATAGTAAAACCAAAGTATTGTTCTTTAACAAACAAGTCGCATTGTTTCCTTACTTAAATCCATCCACAGTTATTTTCATTGTTCTCAAGATAGAGAACGAAATAACATTCATAGTTTGTGAGCTTCTAAAAGATCTGCCCCTCCTTATTTTGCAGGTCTCCATGTCTCTATTTGTCTTCTTTATTTTACATCTGATACTTGTTTATTGACAGCATACTCTCTGCTGGTCCCCTTTGATGTTGCAGAAGAAAATGGAAGAAACAACTCAGTCAAGAGTCCCTATTGTCATAGGATTTACATTCCAGATGAGGGCAAACACAGAAACACACCATATGGCAGAAAATGATAAATGCCACAGAGGAAAATAAACTTCTTAAGGGGGAAAGGAGTGCTGAGGGCATTTCATTTTACATTACATGTTTAAAGAAGACTTTACTGAGAAGTTAATAGCTAAGCCAAGTCCTGGGGAGAAAAAGAAATGCCAGTACATCTGGAGACAGAGCATCCAGACAGAGAATCAGGCTTAAGGCACCCAGGACCCTTCTCCTCTAGAGCTGTTTATACTGAACTTTTTTCGCTTTCAAGACTGTTTCAGGAACTTACACCTTTCTCTGTTATCTTAGATTAACACCTTCTCTGAACATTTGCTTATTTGTCTAACTTCTACTTTTTTTTTTTTCAGGTCTCAACCTTGATACCACTTACTCAGAGATAATTTCCACAATCCCTGAGACCTTTTTATCCCATTGCCATTCACTTAAAACAAACAAACAAACAAGCAAACAAAAAACAAAACAAAAAAACCTTTATGCCAAGCATAGTGGTGTAAGCCTGTTATCACAGTACTTGGGAGGCTGAGACAGGAGGATTACAGTTTTGAGGTCAGCCTCAGCAATGTAGTGAGACACTCAGCAATGTTGCCAGACCCTATCTCACAAACAATAGCTTAAAAAGGACTGGGAATGTAGCTCAGAGGTAGAATGTCCCTGTGTTCAATCCCCAGTACTCCCATCCCAACACACAAAGAATTTTGTAATTTCCTTCACAATTTTTCTTATCTTCTCAAGTACTTGCCTGCTGCCTATATTTTTTGTTAGACTGATAGAGGATGAAATCTGTGTCTTCCTTTTCCAGTGCAGGCCACAGTTGCAGGCACCTAAGTGAATTTAATATTTATTGCATGAAATTAATAAATAGATGAGTGAACGTCTTTATTGATACTCCCTCAAATGAAGTATGTTACTTAAGGGGGGAAATCGTACTCATTCCCTGAGCCTACAGCCCCACATTTGAGATATGAAAGCAATAATATGTGCTCGTGTTTTGCAGATGAAAGAAAGAAGAGGAAAGAAAGCCAGAAAAATCACTTTGAAAACCTTCAAGAATTTACCAGTATTATGGGCCTCTACTTGAAGGATGGAACAGAGTCAACAGTTAATTTAACATGATTAGTAAGCAGGGACTCATTAAGAATAGGAAATGATTTATTCTAGATCAGCATTTATTTGCTATTTTTAGAGAGTGAAAAAATTGGATATATTAATGATAAACTCAGCTCTCTATTGAGGCCAATTCTCTGGAAAGGGAGAGGAAAGCCTGAAATGATTTAGGGTTTTGTAATATTTACAAAATACATAAGTAAGTGGGAAGTTTTTAATGGAGAACTCATAAAAGAACAATTGGAAAGCCAACAGCTGTTGACTGGACTCTCATCTCTAGCACTGGTTCCTCGTAGTCTAGCTTTCTAATCTTTCAAGTACATTCCTTCACTGTTTGTTCACAACACAGTTTTTTCACCTCTGTGGAATATGCTTCTTTTTTTTCCCTGCAGTCCTGGGAATCAAACCTAGGACCTCATGCAAGCAACACAAGTGTTTTATCACTGAGCTACACTCAACATTTTGTGCAGTGTTTCACATCAGTCAGGTGCCTTCTGATATTATTCTGCCTTTTTAAAAATTAAACCTATCCTAAGCTCCCTAAATTATACTCTATATGCACTTGCATTTTGTAAGCTTGAGTTAATGCATTAATATCTGATGGGAAAAAGAAAAACCAACAGTCTACAATATTAAACACTTTTTTATTTAGTTTTTTTTTTTTTTTTTTGTGGTATTAGGGGCTGAACCTAGGGGCATTCTACCTCTGAGCTACACCCCCAGCCTGATTTTTTATTCTTTATTTGAAACAAGGTCTCACTAAGTTGCAGAGGGCCTCACTAAGTAGCTGAGGCTGGCCGTGAACCCGGATCCTCCAGTCTTAGTCTCCCAAGTACTGGGATTACAAGCATGCACCACCACACCTGGCCTTAAACACTTTTTAAAAAAATAAACTTTAGTGATACTTAGTGATAGTGACAAACATGCACACAGCAATTGGTGGGCCATTTTCTCCCATCCCCCTTCCCACTCCCTCCTTCATTGAGATTGGCATTGATATTCTCACATATGTACATGATGTCAGTGGAAGTGATAAAGGATGGTGAAAATGGGACAAAAATTAAGTTGAAAGGATAGGAGTCACAGTCTGAAAATAGAATGCTCAAAGTTGAGATTTCAGCGGTCGTACAATTTTGGGGATCACAAGGCCACAGGAATGATTGTGGCTGTGGCTGAGTGATGTGAGAGAAAGTAATGACATTTGTTTGAAGATGAGGAAATCATAAACCCACCATGCAGAATTTGCCCTACTTCCAAATTCCAAAGAATCGTGACGACAAGTAGCATAGCGTAGTCTCCATAAGTCAACACCTTTATCTTTCTAAATCCCTTCTCCATCTTCCCTCACCTGCAGTGAGGTTCCATGTTCAGCCTCACCATAGCTTCTCCACTTCATTTTCTCTGTCATGGCACACATTTTCTTTCCGCAAGAAATGGTATGAAAAAAAATCAATTTTACAACTCTCAGATATTAATACTTATGAGGTAGCTGGACACTGTAGTTCATGCCTGTAATTCCAGTACTTGGGAGGCTGAGACAGGAAGATTTACTTATTTTTCATTTCATTCATTTCCTTTTTCTCTCAGTCCTTTAATATGAAAGCACTTCTAAAAATGGATTTCAGAAAGTGGCCATTCTCACTATATTATTGTTTTTAATTTTTAACACATTTTAATCCAATGAATTTCATGACTTATTGTATTATATATTCATTCTCTTTTCTGTAAAATAATAAATCTGTGAACCATAGGAGAGTTTGACTTGGAAGGTGATAATCTCATTCTTATATTTGCAGACCTTTGGTAGTTTTCATTTTCAATAGAAACATACTGTCTCTCTGTTTTAATTTAGGCTCAATAAAATAATGTATTCTGAAAAAAATATATAGACACTAAAATTGTAGGTTTGCCATGGAAATATACTCATGGGCAGGGTAGCCTTTAACTTCTTTAGCTGTCATCAAGCATTTCCAGAGCAGCACTGCCCCCATTAATGACGAGATGAAGAGCTGCTAGTAGTTGGAACATATTTTCTCCCAGGTGAACAGATAAATGTCCTGGATTTTCTTGTGTTTTAGACTTTTTTATGGTCTTTGCAAAAAATCCAACCGCAAACATATTTCTGTAAAAGTGGATAACAAAAAAGAGAAAAATATGAATCCTTTTCCACGGTTGTCTCACTCTTAAATTTTGCAGGATAATCGCTACAGCTATTTCTAGTTTAACCTTGAGAAAGGGGACAGGTTCCTCTATCCCTTAGCCAATTTTTGGGTTTTTTTTTTTCTTCCAAATACAACTCCTAAGTTATAGAAAATCACTAAAATATCTATTTGACTTTGAAATTTTTCATTTACTCCATCTCTACTGACTTTCTCTGTGTTTAGATTATCCTAAAGTGTCCCAACATTTTTTGCATTTATGTGTACAGAAAGTTTTAAGAACAAAACGTACTTCAGGGCAATTTTTTTTTTTTTTCGTGCTTTCACAGGTTATCTCTTTTTATTTATTTTTATCAATTGGTACATTGCAATCATACATCTTTGTTAGATACAAGCTAATAAAGGCATATATGCACACATTTCTCATTTATCCCCTTCCCAATTTCAGGGCAATTTAACATGAGAATTATCCAAATCCCCAAGAACATTCTAGCATTTTCCTATACAATGCCTTTCTCCTTGTATCCAAACAATGACTTCAGCTACATCTGTATAGAAGTGACCTTGTGTGATGTGATTAGGCGCTACAACTACAGTTCTGTAGTCCAGGTTGTAAGTCTGAACCTTGATGTAAAGATGTCAAAGGATAAACTGGAGTAGTGCCTGCTTACTGGTGTCTCTGCTGCAATATATATATATATATATATCCTGAGGCATTCTACCTCTGAGCTACACCCCCAGCCCTATTTTAGTTTTTATTTTTTTTTTATTTTTTTGCAGTACTGGGGATTGAACTCAGGGGCATTCTACCTCCAAGCTACACCCTCCAGTTCTATTTTTATTCTCTATTTTGAAACCGGGTCTCACTAAGTTGCAGAGTGCCTCACTAGGTAGCTGAGGCTGGCTGCGAACCCAGATCCTCCAGTCTCAGCCTCCCGAATGCTGGGATTACAAGCATGCGACACCACGCCCGGCTTTAGTTTTTATTTTTAAACATGGTTTCACTAAGTTGCTGAGGCTGGATGGGAACCTGTGATTCTCCTTTCTCAGCCTTCTAAATACTGGGACTACAGGTGTGTGCCACCAGGCTCAGCTTTATTTTTATTCTTATATTCAACTTTAAGAGTATACTTCTCATAAAATTAAATGCAATGCATTCATCTCTCTCTCTTTTTTTTTGGTAGTACGGTAGTACTGGGGATTGAACCCAGGGACATTCTACCTTCCAGCTACACCCCAGGCCTTTAAAAAATGCTTTTATTTTGAAACAGAATCTCACTAGGCTTCTGAGAGCCTTGCTATGTTCTTGAGGCTGTCCTCAAACTTGTAATTCTCCTATCTCAGCCTCCCAAATGCCAACATTACAGGTACATGCCACCAGACCAGGCAAAAGCATCCATCTTGAATATAGAGACTGGTAAACTTTAACAAACACATGTACCTCTATTGTCAATATGTAAATTAAATATTTTATCCTCTTAAAATTCTTCCTTGGCCCTTTGTGATAAATTCAATCCAATATAAACCCCAGGTAATATCTGATCTTTACTTCAAGGTTATAGAGTAGTTTGACCTATTTTATAATTTCACATAAATGGGATCATATACTAAAATTTAATTTGTATCTAGCAACATTTGCTTAGTACACTTTCCAAATCCACCTGTCTTGCGACACATATCACTAGTTTACTCTTTTTTATTTCTGAGTAATATTGTACCTTATGAATGCACCATGATTTGCAGGTTTTTGTTGTTATGAAT
>PVLC010039147.1:0-14411 GCA_004027655.1 Graphiurus murinus
ACAATCCACGTAATTCACCATATAAACAAACTCAAAGACAAAAATCACATGATCATCTCAATTGATGCAGAGAAAGCATTTGACAAGACCCAACACCCATTCATGCTAAAAGTTCTGCAGAGAATCGGAATAGAAGGAACATACCTCAAAATCATAGAGGCAATATACAATAGACCTACAGCCAATATCATATTAAATGATCTTACTTCTTATTAGTTTCCTTTCCCCACCAGAGCTTGAACTCCTTGTGGCTGCTTTACTTGGTCTGTTAGTTACATCCTTTTCCCCCTGAAATACAACAAAATCTCTATTGCTTTTTTTTAAATGTGGTACTAGGGATTGAACTCAAGAGTGCTCTACCTCTGAGCTATACTCTCCCACCCTTTTGTTAAATTTATTTATTAATTTTGGTACTGAGCATTGAACCCAGAGGCATTCTACCTCTGAACTATACCCCCAGCCCTTTTTTTTTTTTTTTTTTTAATTTGGAAACAGGGTCTCACTGAGTTGCTGAGGCTGCCCTCAAACCTGCCATCCTCTTGTCTCAGCCTCCCAAGTACCAGGATTACAGGTGTGTGCCATCACATCTACTGATTTTCTTTTGAGGCAGCACAATATAGTAAAAATAGCCTGGTTCTGAGGTCCAGCTGGCTTCATGACAATTCATTATGTCATATGTTTTGGGGCTTTTGATGAGGATTAAGGATAATGTATGGAAAATAATGGACATACAGTAAACATTCTACCAGTGTTAGTCTTTCTGTTACTATCTCTGCTTTTGTATAACTTAGCATATCATGTCCTTGGCAGAATATACAGCACTGTTTTTCTAATCCTCCTCATGATAGAAAGGCAGACACACATATATTATACTTGGCATAAGTTAACTTCATACCCAGGACACCATAGCACAATTGCAGTTCCATGAGCCACCTCTTCCTTCCTTGCCCTTCCCTGGATACAAAAAAGTATTTAAAGTGTACTTATACTCTTTTCATATTTTCTCTTACCTTTTCTAATGCCATGTATTAGTGGTCTCTTGCTGTATGACAAGTGGCTCCCAAAGTTAGCAGCTTAAAACAATAAATGTTTATTAGCTCACACAGCTTCTGAGGACCAGGAATCCTGATGGGCTCTGCTGAGGTTCCGGGCAGGCTGTCATCCAGGGCAGCAGTCTCTGAAGACTTGACTGGGGTGGAAATTCTTCTTCCAAGCTTATTCACATGGCTCTTGGTAGAAAGCTTCAATTCCCTTCTACATGGGCCTCCCCATGGGGCTGCTTGCCACGTGGCCTCCCTCAGTGTGTGTGGAGGAAGAGAGAGTACAAAACAGATAGATACCCAGTCACCTCAGAAGTGATTTACCATCATTCCTGTCATGTGCTCTTGGTCTTTCCCTAAGTTGGTGTGGGAGGGGACTACACAAAGGTATGAATATCCAGAGGTAGGGATTATTAGGGGCCTCTTGGAGGTTGGCTATCATAGGCTGAGTTATAAAAATATTTATTCTAACTCTACAAATTCCTCTTTCTGTTTTTTTTATTACCTTTTTCTTTCATATTCTATTCACTACTTGCCTTGAACTTTCCTTAAATCCAAAGCCACACATCTAACACTAGGTATTAGTCATGCACCACATAAAGATGTTTAGATCAAGCTGGGTGTGGTAGCAATGGCCTGTAATCCCAGTATGTGGGAGACTGAGACTGGAGGATTGCATGTTTGAGGCCAGCCTCAGCAATATAGCCAAGACTCTCAGTCACCTAGAGACCCTGTTTTAAAACAAACCAAAAAAAAAAAAAAAATTAAAAAAGGGCTGGGAGTATAGCTTGGAGGCTGGAGTATAGCTTGGAGGTAGAATGCCCCTGGGTTCAATACCCACTAACACACACACACACACACACACACACACACACACACACACACACTCACACACACACCTCAAAAAACAGATGTTTAGATCAGGTGTCAGGTACATCTCCAATTTTGAAGTTGCAAGTTGGTTTTTCACAGCAGTCTCCCAAATGCCTCAAGATTAAGGCATGACTCTGGAGGAGAGACTTTCTGCCTCCTTCTCTCTCTTTCATGGCTACCTCCCCCATTTATCTTTCTTTTCATTTCTTACCTTTAACCATGTTCTAAACTTTATCACATTTTTACTTGTATATTTATTAAATAATCTGATAGCTTATTCTGCTTTTAATTTTTGAAATGGAATAATAGAAGAACTAGAAAGTCAATAATTGACTTTCAATAATTGACACACAGTTTCCCTCAGTAGGAAAATCTCTTTTCTTTAATGCTCTTGTGCCTTCCACTTTTCACTCTGCCATAATTTTCTTTACTTGTGGTCATATACTTGTCGAGAAAATCCCCATCTCCAATACATAGTTCCTAAAGGGAATTGTGTCAAGAAGTGAATCTGTGGCGCATACCTGTAATCCCAGGACTTGGGAGGCAAAACAGGAGGATTGCAGGTTGGAGGCTGGCCTCAGCAACTTAGCAAGGCTCTCAGCAACTTAGTGAGTCCCTGTTTCCAAATAAAACATAGAATCAAGCTGGGGGTGTAGCACAGGGTAGAATGCCCCTGTGTTCAATCCCCAGAACCACACACACACAAAACTGAATCTCTCACTGTGTCAACATTAGTGAAGAAGAATGTGACTTCAAACCAACAAATAACTTTCCCCGATTTTCTAGAGGCTGCTTCATTGTGGCTAAATTTTAGCAATCATTTGGAGGAAAACATTATTTTTGACCTACTTCTCTTTTTAAATTGCTTCCTGATCTACAGGAAATTTAATCTGACATTAAGCTTTAAAGACCTAGAGAAGAGTTTAGCCTGGGCAACTTGACAAGACCCTGTCTCAAAACAAAAAAGGCTGGGGATGTAGCTCAGTGGTAAAGAGCCCCTGGGTTCAGTCCCCAGAAAGGAGTAGGGATCGAGGGTAAGGAAGAATGAAAATGTCTTCACAAAATTAGAGGTGCATTTTATGTTTTAATTTTTGCATTTAAGACTTAGCTTGTGCAAAGTATTGGCCCACATAAATAGTAAGAAAGAAACTCAGCAGGATTTGCCTTTGCAGGCCTACTTATGTTTTAAAAATCAGACTTCAAAGTATATAAGCCTAGTCAGGCGTGGTGGCACATGCTTATAATCCTAGTACTTGGGAGGCTGAGACAGGAGGATCGCAGGTTCACAGCCAGCCTCAGGAACTTAGTGAGGTAGACCCTCCACAATTTAGTGAGAACCTGTTTCATAATAAATAGGGCTGGGGGTGTATCTCAGAGGTAGAATGTCCCTGGGTTCCATCCATACACACACACACACACACACACACACACACACACACACACACACACAGAGCAAAGTGTATGCCTTGAATAATTGCATTTGCAAATAAAATGCAGGGAAGTCTAGGGTTCAGAGTACCATTAGACATGTTAATGTTCCCACTTTGCTGTACTGTTAGTAACTTTAGGCCTCTTAAGTTGACTGTAGCTCCTAATAAGGCTACCCCTATAGGGGAAATCAGTATTCACAGAGCCATCAAAGAAAATGAGTTTGTCTAAAAATAGTTGCTTGTTGACAAGATTTTAGAAGATTCTTTCTCTCTTTCTTCCTTTCTTCTTTCTTTTTCTTTTCTTTTCTTTTTTTTTTTTTGTAACATGAAAGCTTTATAAAATGAAACAAAGTCAAATATGACCGATGGATCAAATTACTTCTAATTTGTAAATCCCTGACTAGCTTCAGTTGTGCTAATTTTTAAATGGGTACTTTGAAGTTGTACTTCAGGATATTCTCAGCATTGCCTGTATCTCTGAGTACTGGGATGTACTTGGTTGAATTCCAAAGATTTGTAATCAATACATTGTTTGATGGTGCCCACTGAGTTCTACTTACTAGAATCTCAAGTTAAGATTCTACTTTGCCCAGCTTTTATTTGTTAGGAATTATTTTCTAACCATTGAAAATTGATTTACTATAATATTATTTTCTTCATAGCAGTGATTCCTACAGGGACAATTTCTTCCTCCACCCCATGAAACATTTGGCATGTCTGGAGATATTTTGGGTTATCACCACTGAAGGGGGGAGGAGTGGGAAGGAGAGATGGTGATATCTAGTAGGCAGAACCCAAAGATACTGATAAATATTGTATAATGTCAGGAGAGCCCCTATAGCAAAATTTTATCTGGCCCAAAACGTTAGTAGCCACTTTTGGGTATCTACCCAAAAGAATGGAAACCAAACTACCAGACTAATCCATGTGTATCTATGTTTATAGCTGCACAATTCACAATTGCCAAACTATGGAACCAGCCAAGATGTCAGTCAACAGATGAATGGACTACAAAACTATGGGATATGTCCACAATGGAATTTTACTCAGACATGAAGAAGAACAAAATCATGTAATTTTCAGGAAAATGGAGGGAATTAGAAAACATTATGTGAGATAGTTAAGCAAGCACAAAAAGTAAAAAATTGAATGCTCTCCCTACTTTGTGGAAGCTAGGGAGAAAGTGGGTCATAGGAGGGACTCTAGATGAAGAAGGAAAACCTTAGATGAGCAAAGAAGGTGACCTAACTGAAGGTGAAGGGTGGGGGGAGGGGGAAACACCCCAATACACAGGATGTACATTCACAAACATATCAAAGTCAATCACTAAACTGAACAAGAGAAGGAGAAGGGGGTAGGGAATGGGATGGGAATTGGGGAAGGGTTAAATGAGACCTGTGTGCATGTATGCCTCTACCAGTTTGTACCTCACAACAATGTATGATTATAATACACCAATAAAAAAAAAAATTCCAGTGCCAAGGTTGAGAACCTACTTTTAGATCAATAGTTCCCAACCTTTATGGCATATTAGAATTATTCATGGACTGATGCCCAGGCTACATCCAGACCCATTAGATTAAAATTTCTTGAGCAGTGGGATCCAGGCATCAGTATTTTTTAAATGTCCCCAAGTGACTCTAGTACTCTGCCAAGACTGAGACATGACACTTTAGAGCATAATTTTTAGAGGCAAGACTAGTTTAGACATTATCACAAACAGTTTCCTACTAAAGTACATGAAAGGACCTCATTAAAATGTGGTATGACCTATTAGGCAGTCTCATCACGGTATTATATAGTGAAAATGAATTTTTAATAACTTGTTTGTTCTCTAATGCCCATGCTTGGAACTTGAAAACTGCTGTTCTCATTGTCATACTGGGAGTTTATTTCCCTTTGGTTCTATGTAATAAAATACCTGCTTTTTCCTTCCAGCAAGTGGAGATAACATATATCGACTGGTATTGACCTCCAGCCAGTAACATTCTCTCATAATATTCGGGATGTTTGAGCATTGGTGATTTGTCTTTCCCAGAGGTTTCTTATCTTGATTACTTGATGAACAAGTATTATTTGTTTACTTACCTGAATTGATATGGTATACAAAGAAGCTAAACTTTTATTATGAATACTTTCTTATTTTTGCCTTTTCATTCCTTTCTTTACCATTTCCTCTCACACACACAAAAAAATTCTTAAAATCCAAGGACAGTCATTCTAAATGCTAAACAGATAAATATTCTCCAAGTATTATTAATGTATACATTTTATTTTATTTTATATGCCTGTGCTGATGGAATAGGCTCTCAGGGAACCCCAAATAATCAGAAATATATCAAAACTTTGATAGATTGAGCAACATTTAGTAAGGTATTATATGGTAAAAACTACTCCACTTAAGAAAACCAGCATTCTAGCCTAGTATGCAATTAAACTATCCTCTTCTACAATTAAATTGTCCTCTTCCAATTCTGTCTCAAAACCTTAGGGGAGATCAAGTTGTCAGAATCTAGAAAGCAGCAGCTTCTTGGAAGAAACAGTGAGGTATTACTGGTGGAGTCCCATGTGGTGTATGGGGCATTAACCTGCTCTCATTACCCAGGCCCCACAAGCCTGACAGGAGATGCTGGAGAGTAACTGTGATGGTCTGTGCATGGTTGATCTGCAGAGGTTCAGGTCCTGATAGCTTGTTTCCCACTATGGTTGTATTGAAATGGTGGACCCTTTAAGAGGTCAGGCCTGAGAGGTCGGGCCTAATGGAAGGTACTTGGGTCATTCGCCCTCACCAAAGGTCAGCTTATCCATATGAATCTATTGAGATGTAACAGCAAAGCTGTTTCAGGTTAAGGGAGACAAAGATGTGAGGAAAAGGCCTGGTATCCAGTTTGGATGGAATATCATGTACAAATAGTGTAGCAGTGGGCAACAGAACTAGAAAGGTGGGCTGGCCCGGTAAGCCAGCAAGAAAGCATCAGGTGTCCGTAGGTGGCTTTTCATTTGTATTTTTAGCGAGTTGACAGGAATGGCTAAATGGTTTGGCTTTGCTGGGTCTTTTGGCCAGAGTTCCTTCATATGGGCCTGTTAACATGAGGGCTAGTGATGGTCAGGATTTTTACATAGCAATGCAGTGTTTTGAGAGGAAGTGTCCCCAAGAGGTCATGTCCAGAGAATGGTCATTTCTCCAAAGCCAGGTAGAAGTTGCATGGACTTGTGTTGACCTGGACTGTGAAATAACTTCTGTCAAATTCTGCTGGTGGAAATAATCAAAGTCCTGCCCAGATTTAAAGGGAAAGAACAGAGACTTTACCTCTTCGAGGGAGGGTTACAAATCATTTGTCTTTTTTTGTTGTTGTTGTTGTTGTTTTAATTGCCAATTGGGCTACCAGCTTCACTTCATTTCTTGGTGTAAATCCTTGAACAGGGGAATCTGATTGGCTCCACTCATTCTGTGGTTTGGCCCCACAGGTCCGGTCAGCTGTGAATTTCCTTTTCCTCACTGTGGAAGAGGCAGATCCTCCAAGAAGCGTTCAGGATTGAGGTGAAAATCATGAAATCTCTAATGTAGACACTGCCAAGAGTGGGGACCACATGACTGCCTTCTACACGCAGATTGGTGACTAGGGAGAGCCTGACAAGAGAGAACAAAGAGGGCAGATGCCATGGGGTGACCCAGCTTATGGGGGCAACGCTCGTTGATTCAAAGAAACATGCAGAGGAGTTTCTATAAGCCTAGGTTCTGTTGAGAGCATGATGTTTATATTATGTTCGCAGGAAGGTGAGGTCTGGAGACAGTAAGGTTAAGAAATTAGTGAGTGATATCAGAAAACCAACCTTGTTGGGAACAGATTTGACCTTGAGCAAAATTTTAAAAGAAATGATAGAACCACTTCACAGCTGCTATAGATTTCCACCTTTTAGATGCAGATGTTAAATATCAGATTTTCTTGGCTTTTAGTCTGTCTGTCCCAGTCAATAATTAAACACACAGAATGAAATATTTTCCCTCTGAGATCCTCAAGCTGCTTAACTCATCAGCTTAGCTTAGCTGAGCATCCTGGGGTAACAAACAAAGGGAAAACATGCTTCTAATTTGGTATGCATGCTACTAGAGCAGGCAGTAAAAAAGAAGTAGAATGTTTTCTAATCTTCCTTTCTGCTTGGGGGAACTACTTCATAGGGAAGTGAAGTGACTTTCTCAGGGTCTCAGAACAACTTGCAGGAATAGAACAGCCTGTCTTGAACTATCAAAACTTCCCTAGGAGCCACCATTTACACCCTACTAACCTCTTCCAGTGGTCAGAATTTATAGCAGTTGTACAGTTAGCCAGAGATATCTATATGATTCACCATGCTTGAGAAGAGGCCGCCGGATGTCTGTGGTTCATAAGCTAGTTCTCATATCTCATGAACATCAGATTTTAAGGACTGTAACACTTTTGTAATCAGAATCTTATCTAGAAAAATATTTTCCTTGTAAAAGAGGGAAGGGCATGATTCTTTTATAGAAAAAATCAAACCAAGGGGGAAATAGACTGAAACAAATGGAACAGTTTTTTAGGAAAATCTTACAACCCTAGTATAAAGCTCTTCAGTGCTTCCTGTTGAAGTCCTACCTTTCCTATTAATACCTGCCCATTTCTCCTTCATTTTTATAGCACCAAGTCCTGTAAAACCAACATGGTATTGCCGTATAACAAACTCCTCTGCGGTAGAAAGTCTTAGAAAAAGATAATGTACATATTTCTTTTTTCTCTACTAATACCCTAAAATAGTAATTCTCACCCTTAACAAAACCAACAGTTTCTTTTCTTTTTTTTTCCTTTTCCCTTTTTTTTTTTTTTTTGTGGTACTAGGGATTGAACCCAAAGGCATTCTACCTTTGAGCTACACCCCAAGCTCTATTTTTAGTTATTATTTTTTATTTTGAAACAGGGTCTCATTAAATTGCTGAGATGACCATGAACCTGCCATCCTCCTGTCTCAGCCTCCCAAATACTGGAATTACAATTGTGAGCCACCACGCCTAACTAACGTTTTTTCTTTTTATAATGAATATTTTTAACATTGTATTTACCACCCTGAAATTAAATTCATAGATAATATAATCTACCACTCTGCATAATGTTTTTAAAATTCAATGAAATGCCCTAACAATATAAAGGGGAAAAGAAAGGGAAAGTTATATATAATACTGTATGCATTTCAATGTGAAAATATTCAGGTACCAGCAATACATTAGAAGTCAGATTCTTGCACTTTCACGCTTGTCATATCTCCCTGAGTACAACAGGTGCAAATGCAGACTGACAGTGGAATGATTTTTTTTTTTAACTGGAAATTGAACCCAGGAGCATTATATCCACCATGTTTTATTTTTCATTTTGAAACAGGGTCTTACTAAGTTGCTGAGGCTGACCTCAAACTTTTGGTCCTCATGTCTCAGCCTCCCAAGTCCTGGGATTACAAGCGTGCGCCACCAAACACAATGAGTGGTGGTGCCACTGGGGAAGTGATTTTTTTCTAATATGCAAATAACTCTGTAGAGTTCTAAATAAAAGTGCAAGATCCTCTTAATTTATGCAGTGGTTACATTCCTTCAGAATTCAGTGTGTAATAAAGACATTCCCAAAATACTCTGTTAACCAGTAAACCAGAAGGCTCCTGTGATTATAAACAGGTTTTTCACCTCTATTATTTGAAAGTTGCGTGGGATGTGGGAATGTCATTATTTTGGGGGACTATCCATCACGCTGCAGAATCCCTAGTACCCCTGACCCCTGCCAAACATATCCCAGTTGCACCCACAGTTATCATGACAACCAAAAATACCCCCACAAATATTCAGAATGCCTCCATTCAGAACCACTGCTCTAGAGTTTGGAACAAAGGTAAAGGATTAAATTCAGGTAAGAGATGTGAATCTTTCTGAGTCCATTTTGAATGGTTTTTACTCAGAATGCTGAAACCTACTGTTCATTTTCAACTACTGGAATCTTAAGACCCCACAATTTCTGCATCTGCAGCACTTGCTTTCCCAGATCATAACTGAGGTGCACTATACACTGGTATTACAATGAGGTTTTATTCCTTTGTTTTGTTCTATACATGAGGATATAGATTTATAAACAGTACCTGGTATGTGATAGTCATTCAGGATTATTACTTGAGAGTATTACTGTTTACTAATGGGTAAACACGATATTTCTGCTAATGCCTTGGTAATAAATACTTAACAAAAAAAAATACTACAATATTTAGTTGTCTTAGGTGATGCCTAGCCATAATATCCCAAGGCATGTCAGCAACTACATAAAAATGGTGTCTGCAGACATGCATACAGTTTGTTCATATCCTATATAACAAAGCCATTATTAACAAAATCATTAATGGACATAGCACAGCTAGTAGTTCTTCTTTACTGCTTCATTTTTCTCCGAGTACAGGCTGCTACACCCACCCTGCTCTCTGGCTCCACCCCCAACTTCCCCCTTTTCTTTTACTGTTTATTTAATTTCACTTTGAACCATTTCTTTTTCCATGCACATGAGCAAATTTATTCTGACACTTTTTCTGATCTGTTTTGCAAATTTTGGTTAAAATTTATTTGGGAAAGGACATACTATTTCTTCTGTCTAATGATTAATGAATAAAAACAACCTTAAATATAGCAATAAATTATATTCCTTCATTCAAGAAATAGTTATTGTGTACCTACTGTGTGCCAGGCAGGCACAGTTCAGGGTCCTAGAAATTCATTTGTGAACAAGCCTCACAAGATCTCTTCCAAGAAGCACAAAGCTTCTTGGAAGTAGGTTAGGAGGAAATTGTGGAAGGGGAGGAAGTGGAAATTTCTGGTTAAAGACAAAGTCTTCTTGCAATTTTCTATGAAGGTGAGCAAAGAAATGCACAGTAGCCAGAGAGTTTGTGGCATTAGGTAGAGAGTTTTCTTTAAGATGGAAGCGATAACAGCAAGTTAATGTGCTAATGCAATGATTGCCACAAATGGGGGAAATTGTGGATGTCAGAGAGAGAGAAGAATAATGACAAGACCAAAGCTCTTGAGTAGGTGAGGGAGACAGGAGCAGGTAAACAGGGAGATAAGAGTGGTTTGGGTTTTGTGGGTCTACAAATTGACCATGGGAAAACACTTTAGCTATCTCTGATTGCATCTCTTAGTAAAATAGGTGAGATCAAGAGTTGAGAGTGGCACTGGGGAAGAGTGTTGAAAATTTGAGAAAAGAGGGAGATGGGTGAAATAATCAACTCAGAAAGACTGAATTATCTAGGAAAATATAGTAAAAATGAATTATTAACTTGGGATTAATAATTCTAAATTTAAGGTTAGGAAAGCTAGTGTTATATATAGAGCACAGGTGTAAAGTCAAAATAGAGTTGGATTTAGCCAGAGTTGGAGTTTTTTCAAGCAAGACAACAGAGGCAGAACAAGTGAGGACTTTTGCCAACGAACAGAGTAGAAGGATGTGAGGACTTGAATAAGTGGTGGGGCTCACAATCAGAAGAACTGATGGAGTCCAAGTGTTGGTGAGAGTGATCTGGCAAGCTAGGAGGGAGTGTCTGAAGTGAGATGCTTTGAATGAAGATTTCTGGAGCTGGATGAGCTCTTAGATCCTTTGGTTTAACTGTGTGGGCGAGAAAAACCATCACTTAAGAAGGGTTCAGGAGAGAGCCGGGCGTGGTGGCGCACGCTTGTAATACCAGCATTTGGGAGGCTGAGACCGGAGGATCCGAGTTCACGGCCAGCCTCAGCTACCTAGTGAGGCACTCTGCAACTTAGTGAGACCCTGTTTCAAAATAAAGAATAAAAAACAGGCCTGGGGGTATAGCTCGGAGGTAGAACGCCCCTGAGTTCAATCCCCAGTACCACAAAAAAAAAAAAAAAAAAGGGTTCAGGAGAAGCAATGTCTCCAGCTTAGAGCCAGGCTTCGGTTATAGTGAGCTAGTCCAGGTAGCGTATGCCTGTAATCCCAGTACTTGGGAGGCTGACAGGAGGATCACAGGTTTGAGGCCAGCCTTAGCAACTTAGCGAGCCCCTCAGCAACCTGGTGAAATTCAAATATAAAATAAAATTCAAAATAAAAATAAAATAAGGCTGGGGGTGTAGCTCAGAGAGAGAATGTCCCTGGGTTCAATCCCTAGTACTCTCTCCCAAAGATGAAGAGGAAGAAAGAGGAAGAGGAAGAAGTTGTAGTGGAAATAGTGGGAAGGTTGGAAAGGGAGTAGTGAAAGGGGAAAAATGGGAAACTGCAGGCTTAGGGTATGTATAGAATCAAATTGAGATCAGGGAATGAGAATTGGACTTACAGTGACAGATAAACAGGGACATACAAAATGGTGATCTTTGGGGGAACTTGTGTATAGCCCCCTTTTAGGGATTGCTTTCTGAGCTGGAGATTGTTGGTCCCATTCTAATTTCTTAGAACCTGATTTTCATTTGTACACAATGAATAAAAACTATTCCCAGCCTTCTTCGAAGACAGATGTTCCCTCTTGGGACTTTGTATCACTGCCCAGGATGGAGACTTTAGGGTAGATACTAGAACATCACCTCCAGATCTGGTTTACCTGATTGCCAGGCCTACACCATGGAAAGTCATGCTCTATGAACTACGTTTTGGTTATTGACAAGAGTGCATATACAGTGGTGACTTCAAAGATTATATGGCCTGTGACAGACATCATAGTCATCTTCATTTGTGTAAGCACACTCGATGGCTCTTACATGATGAAATCACCTAATGACATATTTCTGAGAACATATGTTGTTAATTAGCATGAGTGCACTAGTCAAGGAAGCTTCACTAATCAAGCTACCCAAGAGGCCGCCCAGGGAGGTGTGAAAGGTGTGTGGACTATTCTTAATAGCAAAAGTCAATCTATACACTGAACAATAGGGGAAAATTGAAATAAACTAACAATGGAAAATCACTGGTAATGACCTAACAGTCTACTGAGGATTAGTTGGGACAGCTTCCGTGTGTGTGTGTGTGTGTGTGTGTGTGTGTGTGTGTGTGTATGTGGTACTGGGAATTGAACCCAGGAGCATTCCACCTCTGAGCTATACCCCCAGCTCTATTTTATTCCTTATCTTGAAACAGGGTTTCACTAAGTTGTGGAAGGCCTCACAAGTTGCTGAGGCTGACCGAGAACCTGCAATCCTTTTGTCCTAGCCTCCCAAGTACTGAGATTACAAGCATGCACCACTATGACTGGCTTAACTTCAGTGCTTCAAAATAAGAGATTAGCTAGAAAAATAAAATATCTAATAAGAATAACCTTATTGTATTGGGTGGCACACACTTGTAATCCCAGTACTTGGGAGGCTGAATAGGATGATTGCAGGTCAAGATCAGGCTCAGCAACTTAGTGAGACTCTCAGCAACCTAGGAGGCCATGTTTCAAAACAAAAATACAAAATGCTGGGGATGTAGCCCAGAGGTAGAATGCCCCTATGCCCCTGGATTCAATCCCCATTACCACAAAGGAAAAAAAGAAGAGAAGAGTGATAATTCTGTTGGCAGAAATGTGGATGGTGACATGGGAAACCACATTAGAAAATCATTTGGTGGGTACTTTTATGCATCCATCATGTATACTTAAGTATATAATAAGCATTGGAAGTTCCAGGCAGTCACACTGGCAGAGAACAAATGGACTAGTTTAATGACTAACTCATTGTCATCTTAAGGAAAGCTTTGGGATAGAACTGAGCAATACCGAGAGAACTCCAGGTCTTGGCCTCTTTCTGGTTCTAAAATTTTCTAGATGGCAATAGAGTCAAGAGCTTGGAGTGGGGCCCTATGTCAGTTGGACAAGCAGGAAGCAAAGAAGCAGATATATTTTCCATTTTTTTTCTAGTATTAGAAATTGCTTCCTTTCTTCTAGATAAAACAAGGATAGCCTGTTGTTAACAATCTCAAGATAAAATTATGTATGCTCTAAAGAACCTACCAGGACTTAACATAGCTGAGAACTCTGCCAAGCAAGATCCAAGTCTGCATCTTTGTATGCAGAAGGAAATAGGTTTGATGAGAAAACTCAGAAAAGTATATCACAGAACCTACTTGGAAAATATAATAGAAGGAAAGTAACATGTAAATGAAAGCTCTTATTATACAAATTACTTTGATGAGACAAATGGCTTTGGCAATTAAAACAAATAACATTACTGGAAAAACGTCTGTCTGTTAGAAGACACTTCCACATTCCAATTTTCACATAAAAACAACATAATGGAAGGTTCAAAATTGTATTGAAATTACCACAAACACCATGCTTAGTTCTAACAGGATTTTCACCTGGGATTCACTATTCCAGTTGTTTACAGCCAGCATCTGTTCTAATTGTTTAGCATCTGTGCCTTACTATTGTTAGGTTTTTATTATCACCTCTGCAAGAGTATATATTTATTTGCCAAATATAAAAAAGTACATACAGATTAAAAGGACAGGAATAAAACATTAAAAATTATTTAATCTCACTATGGTACCTTTTCCATGTCTCAATCTCTCCTATCAAGATGCACATGTTGGTCGTTCCTTCCTCATAGGGTGGGTGTTACTCCATGCAGAATGCACAAAAGCATTAGGCAATAGAATGTGCTTAAAAATGTAGGATATTATTAGTGATTCTATACTTTATTCTATACTGGACCAAAATCTCATTTGTTTTGCCAAAGGAAGTAGCAAACATGTAAAACTTTCAGTGGCTTTTATTGAGAAAATATAGTTGTTGTCACAACCAGTTTTTTTCTTTTAACTCTTAAAAACTGAAATCCATTCTCTTACCAGGTAAAATTCTTTATTAAAAACCTATGTATCAGCCGGGCGTGGTGGCGCACGTTTGTAATCCCAGCATTTGGGAGGCTGAGACCGGAGGATCCAGGTTCGCGGCCAGCCTCAGCTACTTAGTGAGGCACTCCGCAACTTAGTGAGACCCTGTTTCAAAATAAAGAATAAAAAATAGGGCTGGGCGTATAGCTCAGAGGTAGAACGCCCCTGAGTTCAATCCCCAGTACTGCAAAAAAAAAAAAAAAAAAAAAAAAAAA
>PVLC010039148.1:0-14412 GCA_004027655.1 Graphiurus murinus
TTAAATGAAAGATGTGTGCATGTATGCCTCTACCAGCTTGTACCTAACAAAGATGTATGATTACAATGCACCAATAAAAAATTAGAAAAAAGGGGGGGAGGGGAGGAGCAGATAGAGTCTTCACCGTGCTATCAGATCCCTGGCGCACTCTAGGGGAGACTGCAGACTTCACAGAAAGACACTAGTTCTCCAACCTCACCGTGGGCATGGCAAAGGTCCTCCCAGCCTGGTTGTCTGCTCCCACCCAAACAATGTGAGGAAAGCCTTTTCTCATCTGCAAACGCAACGCCATAAGAGGTTAACACTTGATGGGTGTGAATTTGCAGAGAAGTGTCTCAAAGTTTCCTGTGAAGGTAAAACATGGTGGATGGAGTTTTGTACAGATAAGTACGTGGACAGTCACTTTACAGAAAAAAAGAATAATCCCAATCATGCTCACCATCCAAATTCTATAGTTCTCTGACAGCAATGTTGTCAGTCTCGATTCTCAGCGATGAGTGGAGGAAAGGTCCTGAGATTTAGTACATGACATATGCTAGACACTAAGAGGCCACGTCCTGGAGACTAAGGGAATCCCATCTGATCGTAAGTTGCCGCAGGCTCTCCTGGAATTCCCAAAGCAGTTCCAGCCTTAGCAGGAGAGAAGCAAGTGCAATTACTGAGGCTGCCAGAAGAGGGCAGTCTAACATGATCCCTGCAGGATCCAGCCACGCTCCAGGCTCAGTGGTATAAACTACCTGAGGCTTCCAAAGACCACCCCTCACCACCTCACTCAGACAGTCCTCCCAGTGAGCAAATAGTGAAAAACAGGAGATTGGAGAGCACAGTCCTAAAAACAGTGACCACAGCATAATATGCAAGAGAGGGATACTGGAAGCGACCCAGATGCCCAATAGTAAAGAAATGGTCAAGAGAATTACGGCATATGTAGAATACAGTCCCTTTGTTCATAAAAAAAAAAAAAAGAGAGAGAGAGAGAACAGAACAATATTATTTGGTGTTAAATTGGTACAAAGTGCTGCGTATGAGCATTAAATTTGTTGAAGTATCAAAACAAAATTACTATGGGAAATATGGGTAGAAATGATTAATATCATAAATCTTGACAATAAAAAAAACAAAGGATTAAAAATCACCCAACAGCAAATGCAAAGCAGGGAAAATGGCAAGATGTGTAAATTAGAAGGGAAAAGTCCCACCATTGAGGAAGTCTTAAATTATCTCTGAATCATTCCTGGTTTTGTTGTTGTTTTAAAGCAGAGCTTTAAGGGGAAATGTAGGTTTTTTAAAACAAAATTCATGGCATTAAATCCTACATAATTAAATAAGAGGAAAAAGTAATGCCTCGGATATCCAACTTAAGAAGCTGAGAAAAACAACTAAATAAGTTCATATTTCAGATGAAAGAAGACGATAATAAATGTAACCGCGGAAATAAAAACTACCAAATAGAAAAGAAGTAAAATGGAGCATTCTCCAGGGAAATACATAGTACAAAATTGACCCCAGAAGAGGGTGAAAACGTGTGTGTGTGTGTGTGTGTGTGTGTGTGTGTGTGTGTAAACAACAACAACAAAAAAGAAATAGGAAATAATTGTAGCATTCATGATGGGAGTTGCAGCCATGCAATAGACAATTCTGTAATTTGTTAAAAGAGTAATGCAGCTTTAAATAGGCTGATATTAAAGTAACTTGCTTGTTCCAATCAGCATTCCCACAGCTATAATCTAAAGACCTGACCATGTAGCTTAGAGGAGAGACTATTTATTTTTTTACGGTTTCGGGTTTAGTCCACCTGAGGCCAGGGACCTCGAATTTCAAGGCATGGCGGCGGGAGGCAGAGAGAGGAAGAGCACAGGGGCCGTGCTCCTCGTGTGGTGGGGGCTGGAAGCAAGAGAACAAGCAGCAGAGACCACACCCCCAGGGATGCGCCTCCTCAGCCACCACCCAGATAAATGCATTACAGTGGAGTTATCCACTGCTGGGATGACAACTCTCAAGACTTATATCAACTCCCAACTCCAATGTATGAGCGCTTCAAAGGGCTGTTCCATAGCTCGCCATAACACTGCACGAAATAAAGTCAAGGTTCAGAAGCACAGGTATGCGTGATCTCCTTTGTGTAGGATTCCAAGACTCGTATAGACATAGAGTCTTACACACGTTTATGATATGAAGGATCTATTGTCAATGGAGCAGTGCGATCCTGTAATTAATCTCAATACCCCGGAGCTAGATACTGTGGATTTGAAGCACAGCACCACCATTCTTTAGCTCTGTATGACTGTCAGTAGTTTCACTATCGCCTGTTTCCTTAACAGTAAAATAAGAACAACCTAGACTCCAACAGAGCTAGAGAATATATAGGTTAATTCACAATTCACACAAAGGACTTTAGAACCATCTCTAATAATCATATGATAAATGCCTACTAGATCATTAGCTGTGGCACACACACACATACTACATACACACACACACACACAAAGAGGCAATGTCATCCTTGGTACCCATGGAATGGTTCCAGGAACCCCATGGATATCACAATCCTTGGATGCTCGAGTCCCTCTTATAAAAAGGCAGAGTATATGCATATAACCTAGGTCCAGCCTCCTTTGTACTTTAAATCACCTCTAGATTACTTACAACACACACACACACACACACACACACACACACACACACACACATATAGTTGCATTACATTGTTTAGGGGAAAAAATGTCTCTGTGTTCAGTACAGATTTGTTTTTTCTGAATATCTTTGATGAGCTCCTGGTTGAATCCACGGGTACAGAGTTTATGAAAATGGAGGGCCAATGGTACACTCTTGTTTTTTTTCTCTGAAAAGAGGCCTAAAAGAAGTATTTCTAGCAATGATCCTTGGGAAATTGGGGAAGGAAGGCAAGGACACTCACATACTAATGAGGCAGGCTTTCGTTTTGTGCCTGTTCCATTTTGAACTGCTTGCATGTCCTAAACACATAGTCACCACGTGGGACCCTGCGGATCATGGGGTCATGGGACCCGGTTCTCTCCTAAATGTGATATTCACACTTAGCACAAACAACTATGTAGAACAGATAGAAATGAAAAAAGCAGAAGGAAAATTATAAAATTTACCAGAGGGCTTTTGTCAGGGTAAGAAGACCCAGATTCTTATTTTTCACCCTTCATTTTAGGCAATTCTATTATACTTATTTTCAAATGGTCTAGTTTAAAATAATGTATTCTTGTAGAATATTTAAAGGCAGAGCACAAAGTTCCTGACCTTTCTCCTGCACAGCTCTCCAGTGTAGCAAGTATCTGTCCAGATACTTTTGCTATTCATTAACATAGATATACATGAAATTACAGAAATATGTAATTGTATTGTTTTTCACCAATACAAATGTCACACTTCATCTATTGTTCTTTGGTTTTCTTTTTTTATTAACAATATATCTTAGAAAAAAATCTATTATTACACAGCGCCTACCTTCTTTCTCACTAGCTGCATCAGTTTAACTGGTGTGTTCTGACAACACTTATGCCAATATCTGCCTATTCATGAACATTTAGCTTGTTCCCCAAATTTTCCCCCGTGCTATCAAGACCCCACAATGCATCCTTCTGCACAACTGTTCCTCTATGACTTTTCTCTCTTTCCTATGATTTTCGTGATGTTGTACTGCTTGTATAACATCAAATAATTGTTAAACCAACAGGAGTACAGGTAAGAGGAATATTTACTTGCTTTCCAAACCCAAGAATTCTATGGCATACTCCATCTCTTAAAACATAACACGCAAAGGGGTATCAGGACCCCTCGAAGAGGAGAGTGAAGTTCAACAAAATCCCACAAACAATAAAAATATATTTACTTCTGGAGGGTGTTGCAAGTACAAAGAGAAATCTTTGGCTGAGCTGAATGCATAAAGTCATCCCACAGAATTAACTGTCTGGAGGGATGTTTAGGGACAAATTGTATTTAATAGAAACACCACAAAGAACAATTGCACCTCTTGGTGGAGTTGGCAATGACAGTCTACTGGACGAGATGGCTCGAAGGCCAGCCAGGTGTGAGCAATCTTAAGCCCTTACTGCCATCATTACCAACTAATGACAACTCTTTGCAAAGAACTCCCCTCAATTTATTATCTTGTCTCTTTTCTAACAGGTTTCCTGTTTCAAGAGAAAAGCCCCCCACGAAGTAAAGTTTATTATTTTAGATAAGAAAAGTGAGATTATCTTCTTCTCTCTCCCATTTTTCTTTCTCTGAATTTGCATAGAAGCCACCACAAGCCCCGTGTCATTTGTCATACCCAAGACCCAATGAAGCAGCAGAAATAGCTGGGGAAAGGGAAAAAACCGTGAAAGACCCTCCTGTGCCCTCTCAATGGGGGAAGAGGGCCTTTCAGTCAGTCCTCCTGTCAGTAAAGCAGAGAGACAGGAAGGCGGATGCTCCCCCTATTAAATATCAGCGCAGAACATGTTATTTTGTTTAATGGAACCACAATGTGATCCTCTTCTGAATAGACAGTTTGATTTAGGAGAAAAACTAAAGAAAGAAAGCAATTTGGCCATTCTTGTTCAAATTGTCACACTCACTGAAGAAGAAAATAAAATGAATGCATTCTGCTTAACCCCAAAGTTGCAGGGTAAAATATCTCAATATGAATATTGGGGTGGGGGGTAAATTACTGATTCTCTAAGACAAGTTTGTGAGCCAGCTTTACACAAGACTGTCTAGGGAGGTATTAAGAGAGAAAAGAATTGATTACATTTCAGATCCTTATGAGTGGATATGTTTATCTAGGTTTTCAGGTGGTCTGAAAAGGAAATGATAATGTTACTTTGCTCTGGCAGATTAATCTTTAAGATCTTAAAATTTTAACAGGGGAGTATTTCTTGGAACTCCTACCTGTTACCACTGGCTTGTATAAGACCATTTGGAGTTTTTCAGCCTGGAATGAAAAGGCTGAAGTGCCTGCTGTCTATTCCACTTTGATCTTGATCATTACAAAACTGTTTTTCCAGCCCTGGCTTCTCCTAAACCACACCTCACACTCTTCCTTTCTATGCTCTGTGTCGGCTTCCATCACATAATAGTTTACCATGAGAAGGCAGGTACAAGTCTTTGGCCCTTACTCGGCAAAGATAATATGAAAATCTAATTTGATAATATATTAAGAATTGATATTATGCAAATCTAATGATACTGTGAAAATCTAATGATTTGTTTTGTATAAATGGTTCTCAACCCAAAATGATTTTCCTCCAGGGAGACACTTGGCAATTTCTGGAGAGATTGTGGATCATGGGGTTGTTACTGGGGTCTAGTGAATAGAGGGCAAGGATCAGTTATGCTGATAAACGTCCTGCACTGCAGAACACAGCCTGTCTCCCACAACAAAGGGTCATTTGGCTTAAACTGTCAAGAACATGGCAGGAGAGGAATCCTGGGTTTATAATGGTCATCAGGGGAACTGCCCATCTGAGGTTCTTACCACCAAGTAAGTTCAACAGAGGAAAGCGAGGGACTCTCAGCATAAATGGAAGAAAAGACCAGCAAGTAGGATGTGCTGTTGTGTCTTCTTTTCTTATTTGTTTTTGGGTTTGGTACTGGAGATTGAACCCAGGGTCATTCTACCTCTGAGCTATATCCCCAGGCCTGCCTATTGTTTGTTTGTTTGTTTGTTTGTTGTCTATTTGTTTGTTTTGAAACATGGTCTCACTGATTTGCTAAAGGGCTTGCTAAGTTGTTGAGATTGGCCTCTAACCTGTGATCCTCATCTCTCAGCCTCTCAAGTACTGGGATGACAGGAATGCACCACTGTGCCCAGAATTGTGTTTTTCTTTTGAATACTGAACAAAATTACTTTGACTAAAGCAGCCTAAGAATGCCATTAATACTTTTAGATCCCAATACAGGGAAATCCCTCTGACAGAATGCTTGGTCATAAACTTTTTTTTTTTTTTTATTAGATGAATGAAGAAGCAAAGACCTCTCATACAGGGATCAAAATATTCTTCTTTCATGGTAAAGTTCTCTGAGACATGCTAGAACAAGGCCCTAGTTTATTAGCTGTGAAAATTTTAAGCTCCAACATACAATGATAACAACAAATACTTAAAACACTTGCAAAGGCCATATTTACTATTTCATTCAAATGCTCTATGCCAAGCAGAATAGTGTCACAAAAGTGCTTTTCTTAGAGAAACTTGCTAAAAATCATCTGAACTACAATGGGATTCAGCCTTTGCTCAGAACCGTGTGTTTAGACCACAGATGGAATATTGAGAGCTGTGCTAAATCACAGATGGTATATTTTTTCCTATATTTCACAAAACAGGCCATTTCTACCACTTTTTTTTCTTTTACATTTTGCTCTTGGTAATCCCGTAGATTGAAAAAAAAATGAAACTAAAAGGAAATGTGAAAACATTTACTTTTAGTGTTGTTTATAATCTTATTCTTTAGTGGATGGATACATCACTGAATATTCTGTGCTGTAATTTACTTTAAAAACAAAACACAAAAACCTAGAGCGTAATTCATTTTAGGTGAGCAGTTTGTTTTATGAGCCGTGCATGTTTATTTGGGGTTGTGCTGTTTTTTTATTGAGTGCAATAAAGACACTTCTTATCAATTGATTTGTTGTATCAGCAATGGGCTTCCTTCCAGATTTGGAAAATGGCAGCTTTTTGGAGGAAATTATCCAGCATATAATTTCGCCAGCGATATGAATCCGGGTTCATTAGGGCCCACTAGCACTGCCTGTTATGACCTAATTTCTAGGATTCCTGCTCGATGCTGGCATTAGCTTCTCCTGCACACGGCGCCGAACATGGCTGCTAAATGGCTTCTCTCTCCCTCTCTGATGGTTCATCACATGCACAACTTCCAATTGTGCCAACTTTTATACTGACTGATAAAATCAGAAGTTCAAAAGTTCACGCTCAATCCCACATGACATGGAAACCTTAAGGGCAATAAAAACGCACACCCCTTGTGTGTAATTAATTGCAATGCAGGGCAGGACCTGGAAGTCTTCAATTACTCTTTTGATGGTGTTAAAATACGACCGGGACTCGAGTCTTAATCCAGATGTGGACAAGAACGTTGCAGCTGTATATTATGCATGCCATCATCCTTCTATCAAGCCTGGGTGTGATGAGTATAGTCCTTTGAGGCTGATGTACTGTGACTCCCCAGACCCTGGGGACACTTCGCAAGACCTGTTATTAATGCTCTTACGTGACACATAATCATACTTACTTGCACCTTTTCCGAGGAGTGAGAGAACCATGCTTTCCTAAGTAAATGATGCTGGTGCAGATCTTACAGAAGTACATACCACAAGGTCCTGGGGAGCATTCCTTTGCACCTCAGTAATGCCGCACGTGAAGCACAATACAAGTGTTATATGCCCGTGGAAAGTGGAGCCAAGAGATTTAGCAGCTGTGCGAATGGGCTCGAGGACGTAAAACCAGGCAGCTATGTCTTTAGAGAAGGATTTTTTTAAATCCCCAAATATCACATCTGTTTGCATCAAGTTGTCATTATGACATAGTATTTAAGATGATTTAATGGGTTATTCAGGAATAAGAATCTTGGAGTTTATTTAACTACTGTGCATTAACAAAATGCAGCTATTAAAATGATGCTCTGACAAAGCAGATTAAAAAAAAAAGATGTTCTTGATGTCGAGTGACTTTATTATATACCTTTTAACTGTACTCAGTACAAATAGAGAAATTCAAACACACAGGGAACACATAAAAATAGGAGCGCACACGTGGGACTTGATGATGGGCACTTAAAGCAAACAGTACATAAGCAAACTATTCCTTAAAAATTCGTGCCAGGCGTGGTGGTGCACACTTCTAATCTCAGTACTCGGGAGGCTGAGACTGGAGGATCTGGGTTCACAGCCAACCTCAGTTACTTATGAGGCCTTCCGCAACTTAGGGAGACCCTGTTTCAAAATAAAGACTAAAAATAGGGCTGGGGATGTAGCTCTGAGGTAGAATCCCCTGGGTTCAATCCCCAGTACCAAAAAAAAGAAAAAATTTGTGAGGCGTGTTGACTCTTCGTGTGTGCATGAGGGTGCCACCATACCAACCTGTCACTCATTGTCCCCAATTTGCAAGTCCCCTGCGCCTCTGCTAGCTAGCAAATCAGTCTAGTTCTTTGGCTCTGGAGAGACTCCTGGCCATCGTCTCAGAGCCTCACACTCCTTCACGTCCCCCATGCACACGAACCTCTTACCACTTCTTAGACATGTATGTCATTTTCAATGTGATGTTGAGGCTCTGTGTCATCAGAACAATTTCAAACAACCACAGGACCCACCTCCCCATTCCCACATCCTCACCTACGTGCTGCCTTCTACATCAGCTGTTAGTGGACATCAACACAACATGTTTTCCCAAGCTGACGAAGAATGCAAAAGTATCTTCATTGCCTCCCTAACCCCTAAGCAAATTTGTTTTGCCTTGATATCCCCTTACTATGCTAAGAATTCCCAACAAAGGAGCTTAGATGAAACCAACTCGTGGTGAGCTGCAATCTTTCGGCAGGTTGCACTTGGCTCTATCAGTTTCCTCAACCAAATAGAAATAGTCCAGGGCTGTTCTGATGGCCACCTTTGGCGATGGTGTCAAGGAAGTAAGTAAGCTCCCCCAGATTCACTGGAACTTCCTCAAGCAGGTCTGTGTTAAAGGCAGCGGAATTCAATTTAAAATCAAAACAGAGAGGAGTCAAGAGCTTGCACTAACTACTTCCTAAGAATAGTTCTAGAAACTTCCATACACACCACAGTTCTCATCCCACTCTCAAAATTACACTCTGAGGTCACATCCAGCTGCAAAGACTAGGGCAGGAAATTTCTTTTTTTTTTTTTTTAATTCCAAGGAACCATGTGCCCAGGCGAAAATCCTATCAGCGTAGAAGAAGACAACAGAACAGTTAATGTTGATGTTGACACATGCATTTACTAGGGACCTGTACCTTTTAAATATAATTGAGATTTTTTTTTTGCTATTTACTATTTATTTCATTATTTGACTCAATCATTAAATAGCAAATAGGTTTTATCTCTTGAATCAACACTGATCGATTAGTAATGGCTGCATGAGGAGTCTGAAAGAAGGTGAGGCCTCAGGAACAGAGAGCTCTACCATCCGTTAGTGATGTCTTGGACTGTGACAGGAAAAGAGAGTGGAGAGGAAGAGACCCAGTTTTATATCTCTCTTCTCACACTCTCATTTGGCATTGACCTTCACATAAAAGTAATGGTTCTACAAGTCTGGCATCATCATCATCATCATTGTAATGCTTTTGCTCTATCATGAGGAAATAAAGTGTTTCCATGATCCCTAATAAGGAAATGAAGAAGTTAAGTTTTAAGCACAGCAGTAGGGTTCCAATAAGATCACCTAATAATAAATGGCAGGTCCACAATTTAAATTTAGTTTTTGTTTTTGTTTTTGTTTTTGTTTTCAGCCACAGTAAGATATTCTTTTCATTCCCTACATAATAACACTAACCCCTCCCCAATAAATAAATTCCTCTCTTGGTAGATTTTCTTGGATCTTTAAAATATTTTGGTGCAATATATTGCAGCAGAAAGAAGACAGAGCAATTCTATAGTATCTGCTGGTCATTCTCTTCAAGTTTTGGGTCTCTGTTAATGAATTTCCAGTGGTATCCAATAAGACCAACGGGAACATTCATTCTATGGGCCCAAAATCCAGACCAAAAAAACAAGCCGGGTGTGGTGGTGCACACTTGTAATCTCAGCATTTGGGAGGCTGAGATGAGAAGATCCGGGTTCACAGCCAGCCTCAGTTACTTAGCGAGGCCCTCCGCAACTTAGTGAGACCCTGTTTCAAAATAAAGAATAAAAAATAGGACTGGGGGTGTAGTTCAGAGGTAGAATGCCCCTGGGTTCAATCCCCAGTACCACAAAAACAAAAAAAACAAACAAAAAAATAACACCTCGAATTGGGTTTTTCAGATTTATCATGCTCAGCAACCCCTCAGGATTCTATGATACTCCAAGCGGTGAAGAAGAAGAACTGATCTAGATTTCCTTCCCATGGCAACTGTTTCATTTTCTGCTGAAATTTCTGTAGCTGGAATTTTGAGATTTAAAGCCCCTCAGCATTTCCCTCTCCCTGCCAAAAGCTATTAAATATCTTCTTTGGTCAACTTCTCAGACTCTTGACTTCATGGGGAATCTGATTTTTTTTTTTAAATCAAACTCTGGGATGTGTGGCTAGCAAGTAAGAAAGCAATTGTAACGTCAAGAAGATGCAGGGAAGGGATATGGACAGCTTGGTGCAGCCTGGGGAGCCCGTGCCAACGCCCCTGTCCACACTGTTTTGTTAACTTCGTGGATATAAAAGAGGACCCCCGAGCAGGTGGCTTTTTATCAAGACTTTTACTCTTATTTTCTTCAAGAATTTAACCCAAATACCTACATTTTAAGCACTACGGAATTTTTACATAATTCTGATACAACTTTTGTCTCTCTCTGTCTCTCTGAGAGATAACTCTGTGTTTCTCTGTGTCTGTCTGTCTGATCTCTCTCGTTTGATTGCAGGGCCCTGCTTTGGGAACAGATGCTTTTAAACTTGAAGTTCTCACTGTGTTTGTTACAGACTTCATTGAGAATATGAGGAAATGCACCACCTGCTTCCTCAGATCCAAGCACACTCCCACATTTGGTGTATGTAATCCCAGCACGTCCATAAATCCTTCAACATCCATGGGCTCCAGAGGAGGAACTCTGTTTTGGCTCTGCCTGATTCTTATCTAGTTTCAGGGTTTCAGGACCTCTGGCTTTGGTTACCTTGCCCGGCTTCCCAAGTGGTTCTTCTCAAAGGTCAATGGGATTATTTATGTCCTTCCCCTCCCTGCATAAGGATGCTTCAGTGCTTCAGGCTGAAAGCCATGGAGCACAGCCTCGTCCAGGTGCCCACGCTTCTCAGCATCCTCTTCCTGACCACCTTCCCTGCGGGTGCCCACGTCACTCTGAATACTCCAGCCACGCGTACACCTGCCTTGCTCTTCCTGAGTCGCCCGTGCCATTCCAGGGTCTCACTAAGTTGCCGAGGGCCTCACTAAGTAACTGAGGCTGGCTGCAAACCCAGATCCTTCGGTCTCAGCTTCCCAAGTAGTGGGATTACAAGCGTGCGCCACCACACCTGGCTTCAAGGTGTTTTCTTAACAAAACTTTGCATAAGTTTTTAGGAGATTCACTAAGCCATAGGTGTCTAAGCACATTGATGCTCCTCATTGCCAGCTTAAAACTCCTTAGTCTCAGTAATTCTCCTTCCTTTAAACACTTTTATTATGTTTTTTTTCCCTAAATTATCCCCACTAACTGTTTATATTTATCTGATTTTCATTGATTCCATTTCTGTGTGATTAATTTCACCTTTCTTGCCTGCATATGACCTATCACTGGTAAAAAAAAAAAAAAAAAAATTACACAAGTCTGAAAGGAGACTGATTCCCCTGTCACTAAACTGACTGCATTCCAAAGAGCATAAGAACTCCCAAATGTATTTACAAACCTGGAAGAGAAAGCACGGTAGTATGCACTTCAAAAAAATGTCAGCCAGGCATGGTGGTGCAAGCTTGTAACCCCAGTACTTGGGAGACTGAAATAGGAGGATCATAGGTTCAAGGACAGTCTCAGCAAGTAGTGAGACTCTCAACAACCTAGTGAGACCCTATTTCCAAATAAGAAATAAAGTCGGGCTGGGGGTATAGCTCAAAGGTAGAATGCCTCTGGGTTCAATCCCCAGTTCCACAAAAAAAGAAAAAAAAATGTTTTCCCCTCTCAGTGCTAGTATCTGGTCTTAAAACCAGGCATGGGAGTCACAATGTATTATATCAATATTATATATATATGCATATATATTATATATCTCCACACATGAATACACATTCTTTAATACTATTTAATACTCTTTAATACCCTTTGGTATTATTTCTACTGCAAAGAGCAACCCATTTATTTGGAAATGTTGCAGTCTTTCAAGATAAGTCCAAACCCAGCCAACGGTCTTGTTTTCTTAATGGCCTAAAGAAAAGAAAAATTTAATGGGAAAAATTTATAGCAAATTCTCTGTTGTTCCTTCTTTCTCCTCCGTTGCAGTTACCGCAAACCTTTGATTAGACCTCTAAAAGAGACCACACATTCAATAATTTGAAGCAAAAGGTTAATGGTGTTGTTACAACTATTATCCCTTTTAAAATCATTATCCTCTTGTTTTTTATGGCTATATTACCTTCACCTTTCCGTGAACCCACTTTGCCAGCTGTTTCCCTCTGTCATAAAGTTTGCGGAACATCATCATAGGAATAGGATAAATGCCATGTTTTATCAATCAAGCCTAAGGGAATTTGAGTCTTCTTACAACCACAACTGTAAAGGGAGTTTATTACAAGTTTCTGTTTTGATTTGTAAATTGTCCTTAAGTAAAATACACACCTGATGCCAACAGATACGGAATGCTAAAATGCAAGGCAGTATATTACAACAGTCTGCATCATAAACTTTGATGGGTTGGCAAATGAGAAAGCTAGACTGTGGAGGAACACATACAGGCCCGTTTCCTCAGAAAGCTTACACCTGCCCGCATCGCATCTCTATACCTACCCACAGCTAAATCCCAAGACCCCTCACTTTGTAACACCCCAGCACTCCAAGGAATATGTGAAGCATAGGGCAGGTGCTTTTAGCATGCACAGGGTTGCTTAGAAAGACCAATGCAAGCCGGGCATGGTGGTGCCCTCCATATTCCCAGTACGCGGGAGGCTGAGACTAGAAGATCACAGGTTCAAGGCCAGCCTCAGCAACTTAGCAAGATGCACAGAAACTTAAACTCTGTTTAAACATAAAAAATAAAAGCCCCTGAATTCAATCTCCAGTACCACTCACAAAAAAGGAAATTCTCAACATAATTCAAAAATTGATATAATTAAAATGTTATTTCATAATAATGCAATAAAATTTAAAATTTATAATTAAAAAATCCCCAAATATCCCCATTCATAAGGGACTTACAAACACTCCTAAATCATGAGATGTTATGAAATATTTGTACATACATGACAGCAAATATTAATATTTTCAGGTTACAGGTAACAGTATTTCAGAAAGTTCTGCAGCTCTAGTTAGAATCTTAAAAGAGTGAAAATAAGCTAATGAAACATTCAACTAAAGCAGACATAAAACAGCAATAAAAAACCAAAAGGAAATATAAAAATAATAAAAATGCAATTTAATAAAAATTTAAAAGATAAATAACAAAACCAACTCTAGTTTGTTGGAAAGACGAGTACTATTTATAAATCTACAGCAATAAAGAATAAAATAAATCATTTTTCACCACTACATTTGAAAACAGTCAAGATGTAAAATTTTCTACAAAATATTTTAATCACTAACATGTCTCAAAAAACTCATTCTGAATATGTAAGCAATACTTAAATAATTTTAGCCAGTACTTCTCAACCAATTTCACAGGATAATTGTATTAAATTCACAAATCCCATAAATATCTCTCTCAGGTTATTTATTTATTTTTGGTACTGGGGATTGAACCCAAGAGCATTCTGCCTCCAACCTATACCCCAGCCCTATTTATCTATTTGTTTGTTTGTTTGTTTTTATTTTGAAACATGCTCTCACTGAGTTGCTGAGGGTCTCAGTAAGTTGAGGAGGCTGGCTTTGAATTGTGATCCTCCTGTCTCAGCCTCCCAAGTACTGGAATTACAGATGTGTACAACCATGCCTGGCTTCTAATATTTTTTTTTACAATTTTTTTTTCAGGAAAAATAGAGGGAAAGCACTCCAACTCATAACTATATTATAGCCCAATGTCAAGCCAGTCAGTGAAAGTGAAAAAATTAAAAACTCAACTAAGGTATAAAAATAGATGCAAAAATAGCAAAGAGCACTAAGTGAAATTCAATAGTGTATAAAACTAATAAGTCATTAATGAATTTGATTTATATTAGTAAATCAAAGATATTTCAAAATCATAAAATGGACCCAATCTAAGAGTAAAGGACAAAATGATTATTATCTCTATAGATGTGAAATGGTCTTAAATATAACATTTATTATGGAAATTTTGGGCAAACTTGTAACAAAAAATATGAACACAAATATGGCATCATTTTTAACATCAAACTTTGTGGGGAATCCCAATAAATTCTGGAAAGGGCAAGAATTTCTACCATTAGCACCACTGTGTAGTACTATTCTAGAAAGCCTAGCCCATGAAATAGGATAAGAAAAAAGAAGGAAGAGTCTCAAGGTAAGACTTTAGGAACAACAATAAAATAAAATTATTACTAAATTGAGGGTCTACAAAATAAGGTTCATAAGCCACATCAGGCCCAATT
>PVLC010039149.1:0-14396 GCA_004027655.1 Graphiurus murinus
CCTTTAAGATGCTCTCTTAATATTATCTGCATAATAAAAATGATAATTCTAATATTTCTAATGTTTCATTAATCCAAATTTGTAAGTATGTTTATACATATATAATACCTTTCACACTTATCAATGAGGCCAAACACTGTAGTGCATTTTTTTCATATAAAAAAGAAATGGCACTTATCAAATTATAAAATGTGGTACAGTTAACTTTTGAAAAATAATTTGATTTTAATAATAATGACTAACATGTATTCATAAATTATGCCAAGAAATGCGTTATTCCCAATACATCTCAAAATTACATTGTTATTTATGCACTATTATTGACTCAATTTTACTGATGAGACAATTAAGGCTAATCAATTCTCCAAATTTAGATATTTTGCTAGTGTGTATGTGTTACTAGAGAATGAGCCTAGGGCCTCACATGTGCTAGCCACAAATTTATATATTTTATAAGAAATGGAGTTGAGATTTCATGACCTGAACAGTCTTCTTCAGGTGCTATGGATGGTCTGGCCTCTATGAAATATGAATTAATGTAAACATTAATTTATTCCTTGTAATTTTATGAAAATCATGTTTTTTCAATGAGAATATAATATTTTTAAATTGAAAGGAAACCCAGATATTTAGATTCAAATTCAACATGTGTAATGAACAGATGGCATGAAACTGTTCTTATTTTTCTTTGTTAAACTGCCCTAAGTTTGAAGAAATAATAGATTTTAAAGAACCACAGAGCCCTTGCCAGAAAATAAACTTTTAATTTCAAAAGTGGATGGGGAATAGGAATTATGTTTTATTTTCTGCAGCTGGCTATGGAGTGTGATTATTTCAAGAAATATTTTAATTATCAAGTACATGTATCTTCATTGTGGTTTAGTATCCTGAGATATTGAAAATGAACTATGCCTACTAAAACACAATAAAATGGGGACAAGCTGATGTGTTCCTATAAGACTCTACACAAGATAAAAACGTATGAGTTATGTTTGAGTCTACTTGGTTCTGTAAATTCTACTTCATGGAATTTTTTTTTTCTTCTATGTAATTTCTGACAATGAAACCACACATACAAGAAGTAATATAAAACTTAAGAAATAATTGAGATTTATAGGTAATTGGATTAATTTTTCTGTTCCTATGATTAATTCAGAATATAGAAATGTATTTTGAGTTAGTTGAAAATGATCAATGACCAAAGATGGCTCTCAAAACACTCAGAGACTTTGAAATTACTAGCGGAGGGCATAGGCCCAACAATCCAACATATAGGTACAGGTAGAAACTCCCTCAATAAGACACCTAAAGCTCAGGAAATTAAAACAATTAATAGATGAGATGGCATTAAACAAAAATCTTCTGTTCATCAAAGAAACCATCAAGAGTCTAAAGAGAGCCAACAGAATGGGAGATCTTTGTCAGCTACTCCTCTGATAGAGGACTAATATCTAGAATATACAAAGTACTTAAAAATGTAACACTAGTTTTAATGTTACTTAAAAGATGTAATACTAAAAAAAAAAAAAGGCAAGAAATGGGCAATTGGACCAAATAGGAACTTCCCAAAGAAATACAAATGGCTAATAAATACATTTTAAAAGTTCAATATCATTAGCAATCAGGGAGATGCAAATCAAAACTTGCACAGAGATCTCATCTAATACCAATTAAAATGTCAATAATCAGTAAGTTAAACAATAATAAATGCTGGATGTGGGGAAATAGGAATTCTTCTACACTGTTGGTAAAATTGCAAATTAGTGCAGTCACTATGGAGATCAGTGTGGAGATTCCTCAGAAATTGAGAATGGATCAACTATATGATCCAGCTATTTCACTCCTAGGTATCTTTCCAAAGGGACTGAAAGCAGAATATTATAATGACATATACATATTTATGTTTATGGTAGCTCAATTCATAATAGCCAAATTATGGAACTAAGCTAGATGTCAGATGAATGGATTACAAAAATATGGTATATATACACAATAGAATTCTACTCAGCAATAAAGAACAAAATTATGTCATTTGCAGGAAAACGGAGGGACTTGGAGATTATTATGTTAAATGAGATTAGTCAGTCACAGAAAATGAAGGGTAATATGTTTTCTCTCTTAATTGTGGAAGCTAGGGAATAATCAAGATACAAGATACAGATACAAGATACAGATAATGGAGGAGAAACTCCAGTGGAGCAAGGGCAGCAATCTAGGGGAGGGTGGGGTAGAGAGAATTAATAAAGCAAACACTTCCATGGACATTATATACATATCTGAGAATACCAATGCCAATCTCATCATGTATGGGGAAGAAGTAAATGGAGACTGGGCCAAGGAAAGCTTACCAAGTGTTGTGTGCATCTATGTCAATATCATTCTGAACTACATTATGATGTGAAGCTATATACACCAATAAAGGTATTAAAAAGAACAAATTTCACTAAGTATTCATACAAATACAATGTAAAATATTACATGGTATATACAAATATTGAACAAATATTAGATATTTTGTAGTTAGGAAATTTGTAATTAAAATACCAAGTAATGTTAGTATATAGTGTTTTGAGTTTACCAACTGCACATGTACTTTGTATGTTAAAACATCTAAAACTAAAATGACAAATAAATTTGACTGAATATCTGCACTTAAAGCATAATTCAAATTGACAGGGATACCTGAATTCATGTCTCAATGAACTAGAATATGTATTAGTTATTTAAATATATCAATTAAAAACCAAAGACCCTGCCAGAACAGTTAGGAGAGACCTAATGGTATAATGCTTAACTAAGTAATAAAAGTCCTTGAGAGAAATAAACTAAACATGGAAGCTGTGAAGTTGATATAGAGAGAAATAAAAATGCAAAAAGAGAAAGCAAAGGGGTTCAGGTATGTGTGTGTGTGTGTGTGTGTGTGTGTGTGTGTGTGTGTGTGTGTATGTAGAAAAGGAAGGGAGATATAACCATATTCCCTGCATTTCTATATAAGAGCCCATTGCCCATTCCCAAAGGTTTTCCTCCCCAATTTAAATTCTCTATGAAAAATAAATCTCATTACCATGATATGAATGTTAACAAGTGCTTCGGGCACCTTACAGAAAATACCACTAAATTAAAATCTCAGGAAGGAAACCCATTTCCTATTCTCCCATAACTCTACCAACTCTCGTCTACATTCCTAACTGGTAGTTCACATTTTAGTTTTAATATGTATAAAACTTTGCTTTCCTCCAATATCCCTGAAGAGCTGTTAAAGGGAAGCTGGGTTTAAATTACATGCATTTTATAGAATCCCAGGCCCAATGTATTTGAAGACAAAATGGAAAAGAAAAAAGGGATAGTAAAAAAAGCAAGAATGCAGAAAAGGCAATTATATAATTTTTAAGGATCTGGTGATAAATCCTTATTAAATTTAAATCCTTATTTATTTACAAATAAAAAAAAACCAGAAAATAGGAGAAGGTATTTGTCATTCACTTTTAATAGAGACTTCTATATAGTAGCTTATATTTCTATATAGTAGCTCATATTTTCAAAATGTTTTGTTTTCTCCACTTTTTTCTTGGGAAAATCATGAGGTAACCTAAGTGTGCTGGGTTATCAGAATACATATAAGATAGGCTATTAACATAGTGTAACAGAGATACAAAATAGTAGCCAAGAAGCTATCAAAATGGTATTATGTGAGTTCCTGCTTTTACAAAGAAATTATTCCTAAAATAGGAAAATTTTTTGTTTTGTTTCTATATTTTTAAAATAGATTCAATAGTAAGCATAGATGCAATTTTTATAAAACAATAACTGTATATTCTGGATTATGTATACTGTATTAGTCTGAAGAGAATAAAATTTGACTTTAAGAACCTGGTAAATCATTATAAAAGCAAAATACACTCTCACTATATTGCTGGGCATATAATTATTGCTCATAATTATGGTATATAGCATTGAGAAAAGCTAGACAAATCTTAAAGTACCTTTACATATCCTCTAATTTGAAGATTAAGAATGATTCTGGATAGAAAATGTTGAATTTAGTCCTAAACTTTATGATCCAGTGTTTTCTTAATTTTATTTTACTTTTTATTGGTGCATTGTAATTGTACATCTTAATGAGGTACAAGCTGGCATAGGCACACATGCGCACAGCACTCATTTAACCCTTCTCCATTCTCACCTCATTCCCTCCCCCCTCCTTCCTTCTCATGTTCAGCTTGTCTTAGTGATTGATTTTGATATGTTTGTGAATGTACATCATGTGCATTAGGGTGCCCCCCCAGCTCCCATCACCTTTAGTTAGGTCACCTTCTTTGTTCATCTAAGGTTTCTTTTTCTTCATCCAGAATCCCTCCTATGACCCACTTTCAAACTAACTTCTGTATAGTAGGAAGAGCATCCAATTTTTTACTTTTTGTGACAGACTAATATCACTTAGCATTATGTTTTCCAATTCCATCCATTTCCCTGCAAATGACATGAGATTGTTCTTTATGACTGAGTAATTTCCATTGTGTATGCATCCCATAGTAATCCATTCATCTGTTGTTGAATATTTTGGCTGGTTCCATAGTTTGGTAATTGTGAATTGTGCAGCTATAAACACAGATATACATACATCAGTCTGATAGTTTGGTTTCCATTCTTTGGGGTAGATACCCAGAAGTGGTATTGCTGGATCATATGGTAGGTTCATTCCCATTCATCTAAACATCTTCCATACTGTTCTCCAAAGTGGTTGCATTAATATGCAATCCCAACAACAATGTATTAGGGTTCTCACTTTTCTACACCCTTACCAGCATTTATTGTTTATGTTTATAATGATTGCCATTCTAATTGAGGTTAGGTGAAATCTCAGGGTAGTTTTGATTTGCATCTCTCTGATTGCTAATAATGTTGAACATTTTTTCATACATTTATTGGCCATTTGTATTTTTTCTTTTGTGAAGTGTCTATTTAGATCCTTTACCTAATTTTTGATTGGGTTGTTTGTTTTCTTAGCAGTATGTTTCTTGAGTTGTCTATATATTCTAGATATTGGTCCTCTATCAAAGGTGTAGCTGGCAAGAATTTTCTCCCATTCTGTGGGTTCTCTATTGAAGTTCTTGATAGTTTCCTTTGCTGCACAGAAGCTCTTAAATTTATTGCAATCCCATGTATTCATCCCTTTGAATTTCTTATTCCTTTGGGGTCTTGTTAAGAAAGTTTTTACCTGTGCCTATATGTTGAAGTGTTGGACCTATGCCCTCTTCAAGTAGCTGCAAGGTGTCTGGTCTGACTTCCAGGTTTTTGATCCACCTTGAATTGACTGTTGTAAGAAAGTAGAGTTTATTTCTATTTTTCTGCATATGGTTAAACAGTTTTGCCAACACCATTTATTGAAGAGACAAGAAGGTCGTCTGATAGGGCCATCAGACATCTTCTAGAGTGTGTGAGATCCTTTGTCAAAGTGAAGGTATAATGAATAATGAATGGTAACAGAAACATGAGGATCAGCATGTGGGTTTTCTTAGGTATCTGAAGTGGGTTTTGTGTGTGTGTGTGTGTGTGTGTGTGTGTGTGTGTGTGTGTGTGTGTTGTATATATGTGTGTTCACCATTGTGCCAATACTGTCATCACAGCTACTGAATCCATGTTCATTAGTCTGATTATTTGGTCGATAAAGTGATTCATCCTCTTTTCAATAATATTGTAATTATAGTAGACATATTATAAGAATAGAAATTTTTACTTTTATGGTATCCGGTGGTCCTGGACCTGCAAACCTCAAAAGGGACAGCTTTTTGCTACTCCCAGGAACTGATCACAGTTTCTGCCGTATGAAATTCTATAACATGGCCACTTATTTTTAAGCTACATACAAGGTCTGTGACTCCAGGCTGTTAAGAGGAAGAAAAAAAATTATTTGATTTTATATAGAGTAAAAAAAAACAAAATTCAATCACAACATAACATGTTATTCTCTAATATTTTACTCAATTTTTTGCAGTGTTTTTTCTACCTCTACATAAAAAATATGAGACACAGTAGGGGCTAGGAGAAAAATTAAAAGATTTGAAATAAATTAGGGTTAGGCTATCTTTCTTCCATCCTTCATCTTTCCTTTTTTTTTTTTTTTAAGTTCCAAAGATTGAGCCAAGTGGAGTTCTAGAACTAAGCTACACTCCTAGCCTTGTATTTTAAAACAGGGCATGGATAAGTTGCTAGGGTGTTGCTAAATAGCATAGGATGTCCTTGAATCGGTAATCTTTCTGTCTCAGCCTCCCCAGAACTAGAATTACATGTGTAAGGAAGCATTTTATATAGAAAAATATTATATTTTAAAAATAAAAAGATCTTCATTACTCATTTTCAATTCCTGGCAGTAAGGCTCCAATCCTCTTTGCCAAGTCCTATACACTTAGATATTTGTCACTGTCTACATGAAGCTCATTAGTAATTTTGGTCAATACATATTAGGTGGGAGACTTTGATAACTCTAGCTTTATTCTTTTAAATGGGCTATAATTAATTATATATTGTAATAACCAGAATATTTGTTATATTTTTCAAAGACAAATATTATACCAGGTGATATTTCTGGCACTCACCAGCCCCACCCCCCCCTGCCCTGTGTCCCTAGGGGAAGGATGCTGGATGAAGCTAATAGGAAGTTTTGATAGATGTGTATAAAAAATCCTAAATTTTATATTGACTGATTTAATAGCAACAACATTTAAGTGAATAGGATGTAAGTCACTAGCTTAACGTTAACCAGTAAGACATCTATTCTTGTTTTAGTTTGGAAAAGTCTGGAAGGAAAAGTTGTAAAAGTTACATCTGTTGCATATGCTTATTTTAGAACTAAATTAACTAAAATTGTATTCATTTCAAAATGCTTCAATGGGATTTTTAAACAACATAATCACTCTACTATTCAGAATGAAGCTCTGATTCTCAGACTGAGAACTCAACTCGGTTGTGTTTGGATATATAGTACACATAATTATATATAGATAGATATAGAAGTAGATGTTATCATAGAATTTTTTACCTGTAATGAATCTTAGAAACTATTACAAGCCTCTAGTTGAGAGAGACAAAGAATTGAGGGTGCTAAATATTACTTAAACTCCAGGCTGAAAAGCCCAGTATTATGCTCCCTAATAGGATATCAATAAAATGTTTTTTTGTTGTTGTTGTTGTTTTTTGTTTTGTTTTTTTACCAAATCCCAAGTATATTGTATTGAAAAGGCACTGAGCCTGTGTGACATCAAATTAATTGGGACAAAAAACCCATTCCCCCTGTTTCTGTTTTCACCAGACCAAAAACAATAGATTTGGTTTCTTCCTTTTCTCAAATTTTCAAAATATAAGGTAGCTTTTTGTAAACTTTAAATGACATAAGTAGAGGTTTCTCTGTGGATTCTATTTGTTTTCGATTTAAATGATTTCCATTTGGCTTTCATGAAATCTCATTTTTTATCTAAATTCATTTTGGGTATGTCTTCATAGTTTCTCTTATGTCCTCTGCCTTCCCTTATAAAATTTACCAAAAACTGTGCCTCATTCTGCTTAGGCAATTGGTGGATAGTCACTTATTCATTGATAAAATATTTTGAGTATTTTCAATATTTTTGATGTCTAGTCAATAGAAATTGTGTTTAGCATATTTTTAAAAACAGCATTCATACTGCAGAAAGTCCAAATTGAAGACCAACTATAATGCTTAGAAAATCAAAGTGAAAGCAAAGAATTGGTTAGTTGACTAAACACAAGCTGTTCCACTGGGCTGCTTTAGCATGGTGGGAGTTGAGTTCATGGTGGATTGGGTTAAGCTGCCTTAAGTCTGGGTGTGCTTTTTTTTTTTATTTGACTTAGCATAATAAGAAATAAATGTTTTCTGCTGTGTGCTTTTTAAGTTGTAAGGATTGGAAAATATCAGTGAACTTGCAGGGGGAAGAATCACCAGGCATAGCAGATACAGCCCTCTAGACAGAAAGGCTGCAGCCATGATAATCTGCCTGGAGACTAAACAGCAGCGGAATACTGTGTTTCCTCTTCTCAAATAGGCCCTCACTGGAGGTGAAGGAGCATCTCTTGTATGCACTTGTATTTAACAGGCCTTGCCCTTGTGTGGTCCACTGCCAGGAATAACAATAAACAGTAGCTCATTACGCGCCATGCCATCTCATTATATGAGAAGTTACTCTAGCATATTAAAAACAAAATACAGAAAGCCTAAAAGAAAACATGACTGAAATTAAATGCAAACAATGGTGCCTTTTATATTTAGAAATATTGATCTTCTGCAAAAGAGTGGCATGTTTAATGAATACCCTTAATGATTTTTACAGTAGAACAAATCATCTATGAAACGTTACATGGTTAAAAAAATGGTATAATCGACGTCCAATGAAATCCAATATCCTTGTAAGCAACCACAGTCACGATGTCAAAACGCTCTGAGAGCATGAAGACCACAAAACCAGGAAAGGAAATAAAACTCATTTATTTTAGCTTTAGTTTCAAAGTCAACTAAAATGCTTACAGGGGTGCCATGAAAATATTTCCCAAACTAATCTAATCTGGTTCTTAGTAATTACTTTCTTCCTTTCAGGCAAAACACAGTTTACAGGAAATAGAAAATATTTTTAAGGGGATTTAGTAGGGATGAGGTATCATACTCAAAAAATTTTTTCTTTACTTTAAGCTATACTTTTTAAGATTTTATTTTCAGGAACCCTTTCAAATACTTCAGACAAAATTTAGACAAATATGATTGGGCTATAAAATATTACTTGGGAGGGAAGTTAAGTCTGTCCAAAGTTTTGAGATTGGTGCCATTTGAATGGTTAAAGAGGTTTAAAGAATTTGAAAATGGGCAGATAAAAAAATTCGAACAGCTAAAGGAATGTGTATACACACACACACACAAAACAAAACAAAACAAAACAAAACATAGCCATTGTGGTGACACAAGGCTGTAATCCCAGTACTTGGCAGGCTGAAACAGGAGGATCCCAGATTCAAGATCAGCCTCAGCAACCTAGTGAGACCCTGTTTCAAAACAGTTAAATAAATAAGTAAGTAAATAAATAAATAAATAAATAAATACATAAATAGGTCTGGAGGTATACTTCTGAGGTAGAATGCCTCTTGATTCAATCCACAGTACCACAAAAAATTATATTATACACTATTATTTTGTGTTGAGACAAAACAATCTAAACAAAATATTAAGCAATTTAGACTAAATTACTTTTTGTTATATAACATTATAATATAGTCTCAATATATTATGATCTAAAAGTGATAATTATCCTTCCAAAGATAAGACTGGACAAGTAGTTTTCTACACAGAAAATAAAGACTCTGAACACATGAAAAGGTATTAAGGAATGCTTCTGAATCATGTCAATTCCATTTACATTATGAAAATTGCTATCAAATATGCTTCTGAAAGCTGTATTTTTATTTCAGCACTGCTGAGGTTCTGTGGAAATATACACTCAGATCTTTTGACATGGTCAAAATCTCAGGAGACCTCTATTAATCCCAGAGTAGATCCTGGACAGCAATCTTACTTTAATTCTGTAGAATTACAGAAAATTGAAGCTGAAAGAAAATTTAGCACTAAAGCTATTCAGCCTCTGGACACACACACACACACACACACACACACACACACACACACACACACAAACAGGAATGATACCAAGAAAAAACAGTAAGACAAACATTTTAACAGGGTAATGTCTTTAATCTTAAAAGAAATACTGGGGGAAAATAATGAAAAAAGCATTTTAATAGTGAAACTTATTTAATCTTTACAGTAACTTAATAGAATGTGCACTATTACTGACAAATTCAAAACAATTAAAAGACAAATGGGTTTAATCCCCATTTAAAAATAATAAGAATTTGTGGTGGTGCACACTTGTAATCCCTGCATTTGGAAGGCTGAGACTGGAGGATCCGTGTTCACGGCCAGCCTCAGCTGCTTAGTGAGGCCCTCTGCAACTTAGTGAGTCCCTGTTTCAAAATAAATAATAAAAAATAGGGTTGGGGCTGTAGCTTGGAGGTAGAATGCCCCTGGGTTCCATCCCCAGTACTGCAAAAAATAAATAAATAAAAAATAAATAAATAAATAAATAAATAAATAAATAAATAAACAAATAAAATAAAAAGAATTGTCATAAGTCCCTCAGTCAAACAGATGATTGCGGATTTCAAATTCAAGGCTTATAATGAGGTATCAATCATTGTTAATACCATGACAATAGAAGAAAAATGTAGTAGAGTCAAGGCTAAAACTTTTTTGGGTCAATTTCAGTTATTTTAATTGCTCATAAAAGACAGTGTTGGATTTTAAGATCATATTTCTTCTAAATTTTGAAAGATGTCAGTAGGATTATTTTCTTATTGAAAAGAGGTATGTCAGAATTTAGAATATCTGTGAGAAGTAAAAAAATCACACCATTTGCAGGAAAATGGATGGAACTTGAGAATATTATACTAAGCAAGTATAGCTAGTCTCAAAAAAATGAGTAAATGTATATTTTTCGCTTATATGTGAAAGCTAGAGAGATATTCAGAAATAAGGGCAACGTCAGATAGATGAACAAGGGAGTGATTGGGGGATTAGGGAAGAGAGGAGGGGGGATGAAGTCATAAAGAATGTAACAGTTTATATAATTCTATGAATGTACACAAAATTACCAATTCCAATTTCAAAGGCTTGCACAGGAAAAGTGAGGGAGGGGAGAGGAACCCTGAGCAGAGACCACCAAGAGCTGTGCACATGTATTTTTCTGACACTCTATACCCCAAAATGATATAAAATTACAATGCATTAAATTAAAAAAAAGAAGTACATCTTGAAAAGAACAAGGGGTTTTAGCAATTAAATAAACAAAAAGAAGAAACATTTTTACCATATTCAGAATTGTGCTAGCAATCATGACTGTACTTTATATTCATAATATAGTAACTATATCTTTATTGAGAGATAAAAGGAGGCATATCACTGTAGAATTATTTTGAAAGGTTCTGTTTTTCCTTTCATAAGTCAATAAAGTCTTTTAATTTAACATATTGTAGTACTATGATGTAACATTTGCAACCAAAACATCTTTTCTCAAATTCTATAATTAGTTTTAATGTTTTCTTGATACAGTTTATTATAAACATACTATGTATTTATGACTGTTATTTTGGAACATGTATAAAATAAAAAGAAACATTACCATGGTTTCATCATTTGAAAGCAATATGTTTATTCTTTGTCTTTTTGATGTGCATGTATGTATATAGAAAGGAAATGGAAAGCCGCACATGGTTGTGCATGCTTGTAATCCCAGTATTTAGGAGGCTGAGACTGGAGGATCCAGGTTCGTGGCCAGCCTCAGCTACCTAGTGAGGCATTTGCAACTTAGTGAGACCCTGTTTCAAAATAAAGAATAAAAAATAGGACTGGGGGTATAGCTTGGAGGTAGAATGCCTCTGAGTTCAATCCCCAGTACCACAAAAAAAAAAAAGAAAGGAAATAGAAATGTTGGACTAATTTATACCCTACTTTTGTGAATATAGTTTCCAATTACAGAAAAAAATATACATACATTGTTATTCATTTAGACAATATAGAAAATTATGAGATAGATATAATCAATACATTTCACCTACCTTTTCCCTCCAAAGTCACACAATAATCCTCTTTATTTCAATTTCATTTTTATACAGAGAATATTTTAATATAAATTCTATCACATAATTGTGATTTTCATGGTTATAGTTTTATTCATTACTATAGCAGTTTTTATACTCTTTTATACACAAAAATTAAATACCATAGGGGCATAAACCAAATTTTTCTGATATCTTACTACATCTAGGTCTACAAAATGTATGTAATAAGTAATTAACTATTATATGTGTGTATGAAATAAATGAGTTGTTAGATGAATATATAAGAAGTTTAATAGATGTAATACATGATGTGTTTTAACTTGTTTTAAAGCTCTTTCAAGATACTCCATAAATGTCTATAGGATTTTTGTAACAGTTGCAACTTAACATAAAATTTAGCCAACATAATTGAGTCAGTATATTTAATTTTTTACTTGCTGGTGAATAGTTAGCTGTTTTAATTTTTTACAGGCATGGATAGTAGATATCTCACAAATTGGATATTAATGCCTAGGTATATATGTTTATGTAAAAATAAGGAAAAATAGAATTATATAGTCAGTAACACATATTTTAATCTTCAACTTCTTCTCCAAATGGCTTTACTTATACTTTAATTTTATCAATATTGTATGAAAATGCCTATTTACTTTATATTCTCTTCAATACTTTATACTATACATATTTTTAATTTTATAATAATTATGTGAGAAAAAGAATATCTTATTGTTTGTTTATTTGGAAATCTACTTATATCAAGGGAGCTAAAGCACACTTTCATATTTGGTGTCTACTTGAATTTCCTCACTCTAAATCACCTATTCTTTTCCTTACACCCTTCCTGATCAGGCTAATTATATTTTTCTCACCTAGATTTGCAGGAATTATATCTAATCTAAATGATAATTACTTTAAAACATTCCCAAAATGATGTTATCAGTCATTAAATGTGCTTTTTTAAAAAAAGTTTATGAAGTACTTTAAAAATGGCTATCAGAGTATTGTCCATAGGCAAGAAATTTTTGAAGAATTGCTCCAAGACAAAAAAGAGAATATATATGGGAAGTAGGCAAGGAAAATTACAGCTGAAATGTAACACTGGAAAAGCATCCTGGGAGGCAGGAGGAAGGTCACTTTCTGTAGAGTGTCAAGGAAGGGATTGATGAGAAGGTGATATATGATCTGATTAATGAAGTGCCAGACTGAGTCCCAATGGGCTTGGGGAAAGGCTTCAGGAAGAGGAATGTGGCACTGCTTCCTTGGAGATGTCCTACTGGGCTGGCATTCTCAGCTCCCTGACTCTCCCTGGCTTTTACTTAATTATCACACTAAATTATCTAACTTTTCTGTGGCTTCTTTGAAGATAGCATATCTATACAATAAACTTCTTTCTGTTCAACCAGCCCCCCATAAGTCATGCCTTGTTCCATCACTTATTAAGGTGCCCTGTTGATTGGACCTTTAGTACTTATCTTTTCCACTTAAAACCCTCCTATGTGGAACTAGAAAGAAATTGAGAAACAAAAGGGATTTAGATAAATGAGAAGGGATGCCAGTAGAATAGAGAAAGGGGGCTTAGAAAGGGAAGTGGGGAGGAGGAAAGAGAGATGTGATGAAAGAAGCAGTTCCAATAATGCTGTGTACATTCATGAAGTTATCAATTCCAACCTCAATAATATGCACAGGGAGGGAGAGGAAGCGGGTGGGTTCCGGAGGGAAACACACCAAGTGCTAGGTGCATGTATGTTTCTATCACTCTGAACCTCATTATGTTATATAATTACAATGAATCAATGAAAGTAGACTTTATAAAATAAAAGCTTCTTTATGAGTGCTGCAATGGAGGGAAGGCCAATGAATTTTGTATAGAAGATCACAGGGTAAAGGAAATTGTTTTCAAAATTATTTTTGAATGTGCAGACATGTTCTGTTTCTATCTACCCCCAGAATAGGTACAGCATCAGTACTTCCCTATAGGTCTAGAAATTAATTTCATTTCTCCACAGATGTACCTCTAGATTTAGTATTATTCTGTTCTTTGTTTGCTTGGTTTTCTGTGTGTTTGTTTGGTACTAAACACCTGTGGAGTTATAGAAACCTATTTTTAAAATATTTTATTTCATAATTTAGAAAAAGACATGCTATAAGCTACTAGATAACTTTTAAGCATATATATATATATATATATATATATATATATATATATATAGAGAGAGAGAGAGAGAGAGAGAGAGAGAGAGAGAGAGATAGTACATATTACAGTTTTACCAATATATATTTAAACAATCATGTAAATCTATAACAGTGGCTCTACTGACACAAGATTGATGGTTAGTTAATTATATGTATATATAATTTAGCTTGAAATAAAGTAGTTTTGGAAGATTCTGTGTTGCCCTATATTTTCTGTGTTCTGTTACATGTAGAAAATACTAAGAATAAATTTTGTTAGTTGCAAGGGCTATGAATTATGGCTTTATTAATGTATTAGAAGAATAATCAAGAAATATGGCTTCTAAAAATTAAACTGGTTATTTCTATAGAAAAAGAAATTCTCATTGTTCTTCAGTTGTCAAATTTCCTGGATGTCTGACTCTGAAGCTGATCAGATGCTCCCTGTGCATCTTATAATTATTCCTTCATAGAATTCACCATACTTGTAATTACTTTTTTATTATATGTGTCCCCACCAGACTGTGATTATAAGAAAACAGAGATGAAGT
>PVLC010039151.1:0-14410 GCA_004027655.1 Graphiurus murinus
AAAAAAAAAAAAAAAAAAAAAAAACCAAATAGGGCTGGGGTGTAGCCTGGAGGTAAAATGTTCTGGGTGCAATTCCCAGTACCACCATAAATATAAATAAATAAATAAAGCACCCCCCCTTTTTTTTTTTTTTGGTGGTACTGGGGATTGAACTCAGGCATTCTACCTCCAAGCTATACCCCCAGCCCTATTTTTTATTCTTTATTTTGAAACCGAGTCTCACTAAGTTGTGAAGTGCCTCACTAGGTAGCTGAGGCTGGCCGAGAACCCGTATCCTCCGGTCTCAGCCTCCCGAATGCTGGGATTACAAGGGTGCACCACCACGCTCGGCTAAAGCATCCCTTTTAAATTTGCCTTAGAGATCGTCCGTGTGCCTCTCTCATTGGCTGGGACGTAGGCACATGCTCACCTCTGGCTGAAAGGGAGGCTGGTAAACAGGGTCTCTCCGCCAGCATTGATGGGGGAATTGGGCTGATCCTGCCGTCTCTCACGTATGCGGTTCATCCTCGTTCTTGGGTGCAGTGGGGTCTGTTTGATCACGGGCCTACGGTCCTGTGTTCTCACGTCGCGTGCTCCGCTGGTGCCCACTAAGCCCGTGTCGCTTTGTGGGGGGAATGTGGTCCTCACCTGTCTTTCCTTCCAGGCTCTACTTGAACCTGGTCCTGGGCAACGTGAACGTGACCCTGCTCAGCAACCAGGCCAAGTGAGTACGCCCGGCGCCCTGAGGCTGGGGCTCCAGGTGGTGCTCCGCCTCGCGGGGAAGATGGGCCAGGGAGGCTGTGTGCACAAATGAAAACACCTTAGTCGGGCGCGGTGGTGCACGCTTGTCATCCCAGTCCTTGGGAGGCTGAGACAGGAGGATCTGGGTTTGCAGCCTGCCTCAGCTACTTAGTGAGGCCCTCCCCACTTAGTTGGACTCTTTCAAAATAAAGAATAAAAAAATCAGGCTGGGGCCGTAGCTCAGAGGTAGAATGTCCCTGGGTTCCATCCCCAGTACTGCAATCAATCAATCAATCAATCAATCAATCCCTTCCCCGGGCATGGTGGCCCACGCCTGTCATCCTGGTACTGAGAGGCTGAGACAGGAGAATCATCGCAGGTTCGAAGTGACCCTCAGCTACTTAGTGAGGGCCTCCTCACTTTGTGGGACCTTGATTCAAAATAAAGAATAAAAAAAACAGGGCTTGGGGTGTAGTTCGGAGGTAGCATGCTCTTGGGTTCAATCTCCAAGTGCCACAAGAAAACAAAAAACAAACCAGCAGTAGCAGCCGGGGCTTCGGCTTCCAGCCTTCCCTGCCTGGCCCTCCTCTGTGAGGAACCACTTCCGGGAGGTGCCCTTCCTTTCTTCCTTGCTCGGGGTCTATGTGTTGGTGGATGAGACTCCCCATTTCCCCCAAGAATGGCCCCTCCCTGATCCCTTAGTACAGCATTTCTCATGGGGATCAGGCACACCTGTCCACGAGTCTACCCATTGAACCGTTGAGGAGACGCCCTCGGCTCTGCCCCGTACTCCTCCCCAGCACGGGCCCAGAGCCCTGACCCGGGAGCTCAGGGAAGGGTATCTTGTGGTGTGCCGTCTGTCCCTCCTTGGCTATCACTGATTGGAGGCTGGATGTCTCCTCTAGCAGGACAGGCAGGTCCTTGGAGGGGGGTGTGTGGCAGTGGTGGTCAGCTTGGGGTGTAATGGGACTGAGGGTCATGGCCCCAGCTGGGCAGAGCAGAGTAGCAATAGTATTATGGTGATAATACTATAGAAACAGTATTACAGCAATAGTATTATAGTGATAATACTACAGTAACAGTATTATAGTAATAGTATGACAGTAATAATGCTACAGCAATAGTATTGTAGTAATGATACTATAGCAATAGTGTGGTAGTAATGATACTATAGTAATAGTAACATGGCAATGACACTATAGTAATAGTATAATAATAATAATAATAATAATAATAATACAGTAATAGTATCATAATAATAGTGCTAAAGTAATAGTATAGAATGATACTATAGTAATAGTGTTGATACTCTAGTAATAGTGTCATAGTAATGATACTATAGTAATAGTAGCATGGCAATGATGCTATAGTAACAGTATAATAATACAGTAATAGTATCATAGTAATAATGCTAAAGTAGTATAGAATGATACTATAGTACTAGTAATGATATATAATGATAGTATAGTGGTGATACTATAGCAATAGTATAATAGTACAGTATTTGTATCATAGTAATAATGCTCCAGTAATAGGATTAGTAGTAACATTTCCCGGGTTGTGTGTGTCCTGGCAGGTTTGCCTACAAGGACGAGTACGAGAAGTTCAAGCTCTACCTGACGATAATCCTGCTCCTGGGCGCAGTGGCTTGCCGCTTCGTCCTTCACTACAGGTAGCGAGGGGGCATGGCTGGCTGTGCAGGGTACGCAGGGCATGAGGAGGGGCCGGGAGAGAGGGCTCCAGAGGAGGCCGGAGCTCTCCTGCCTCTGCGGTACGTGGTGGGTAAGGTGTAGGGTAATGAAGGACTAGTTCTCCTGGGAAACGGCAGTCCTGTCCATCCCAGGTCCATCCGCTGCCGGAAGGACTCTGTAACGCAGTAGTTCAGAAAGAGCCTGAGCCGGGTGTAGTGACACATGCTTGTAATACTAGTACTTGGAGGGCTGAGACTGTTCAAAGACAGCCTCAGCAAGTACTAAAAGTCTCATCAACCCAGGGAGACCCTGTTTCATGTTAAAAATAAAGCACACTTGTAATCCCAGTCCTTGGGAGGCTAAGACAGTAGGATCACAGGTTTGAGGCCAGCCTTGGCAACTTAGACCCTGTTTCAAAATAAAAGAATAAAATAGGGCTGGGGGTGTAGCTCAGAGGTAGAATGCCCCTGGGTTCCATCCCCAGTACCACAAAAAAAAAAAAAAAAAAAAAAAAAAAATTAAAAAAGGAACGAAGCAGCCACACCTGCTGCCGCGTGGATGAACCCCAGAGCTAAGCGGAAGGAGGCAGGCTCCAGGGCTCACGGCGTGCGATTCCATTAATATGAAACTCCCAGGACGGGCAAATCCATGGAGACGGGCGCTCCGGCTGCGTGCCAGGGCCGGGGGCAGCAGGACAGAAGTCCTGTTGACGGGCACAGAGCTTCTTTTTGGGGGTGATGACAATGTTCTTAAGTTAGGTAATCAACATGATTGCACGATTCTGCAATTCTGTGAATATAACAAAACCTACCAAATTACATACTTTTTTCTTTTTATTTCTTGGGTAGTAGGGTCTGAACCCAGGGGCATTTTATCTCTGAGCTGTAACCGCAGCTCCTTCTTTTCTTCTCTTTTTTTTTTTTTTTTTTTTTTGTGGCACTGGGGATTGAACCCAGAGGCATTCTACCTCTGAGTTACACCCCAGCCCCATTTTATTTCATATTTGGAAACAGGGTCTCACTAGGTTGAATCTCACTGCTTGCTGAGGCTGTCCTCGAACCTGGGATCCTCCTGTCTCAGCCTCCCAAGGATTGGCATTACAGCTGTGAGCCACCACACCTGGCTTGCTCTTTCTTATTTTGAAACAGGATCTCACTAAGTTTCTGAGGCTGCCCTCAAACTTGTGATCATGCTCCCAGCCTCCCTAGTACTGGGATTTCAATGTGCCCCACCATGCCCGGCTGAGCTATGTACTTTTTTTTTTTTTTTTTTTGTACTGGGGATGGAACCTAGCCCCATATTATTTTTTTATTTTGAAACAGGGTATTGCTAAGTTGTGGAAGGCCTCACAAGTTGTTGAGACTGGCCTTGAACCTGTGATCTTGCTGTCTCATCCTCCCAAGTACAGTGATAACAGGCCTGTGCCTCCATGCCTGGCAATTACATGCTTTAAAAGGGCAAATTTGCTTGTAATCCCAGCATTTGGGAGGCTGAGATCGGAGGATCTGGGTTCACAGCCAGCCTCAGCTACCTAGTGAGGCACTCCGCAACTTAGTGAGACCCTGTTTCAAAATAAAGAATAAAAAGCCGGGCGTGGTGGCGCACGCTTGTAATCCCAGCATTCAGGAGGCTGAGACCGGAGGATCCAGGTTCGAGGCCAGCCTCAGCTACCTAGTGAGGCACTCCGCAACTTAGTGAGACTGGGTTTCAAAATAAAGAATAAAAAATAGGGCTGGGGGTATAGCTCAGAGGTAGAATGCCCCTGAGTTCAATCCCCAGTACCGCAAAAAAAATAAAATAAAATAAAATAAAAAATAAAAAAAAATAAATAAATAAAGAATAAAAAATAGGCCTGAGGGTATAGCTCGGAGGTAGAATGCCCCTGGGTTCAATCCCCAGTACTGAAAAAAAAGGGCAAATTTTATATATGAATTATATCTCAATTTTTAAAAAAAAGGAAGAAAAAGAGCCAGCCGAGACTGCTTGGTTTCAAGTTTAAATCCTGACTGAGTGTGGTGGCCCAGGCCCAGTCCTTGAGAGGCAGAGACGGGAAGACCACAGGTTTGAGGACAGTCAGCAACTTAGTGAGACTCCGCAACTTAGCAAGACCCTGTTTCCAAATAAAAAATAAAATAGAGCTGGGGTCATAGCTTGTAGCTTGGAGGCAGAACATCCTTGGGTTCAATCTCAAATAAAATAAAAAGATATAAAATAATAAAATGGGAGGCTGACACAGGAGGATTGCAGGTTTGCGGCCAGCCTCAGCTACTTAGCGAGGCCCTCTGCAACTTAGTGAGACCCTGTGTCAAAATAAGGAATAAAAAATAGGGCTGGGGGTGCAGCTCGGAGAATGCCCCTGGGTTCAATCCCCAGTATTGCAAAAAAAATAAAATAAAATGGGCTGGGGGTGTGGCTCAGAGATAGTACCCCCCCACACACACACACATTTAAATCCTGTCTCCCCATCTGTAAGGCAAAATGGCAGCAGGCCGTGTCAGTCCCATGATCTGGCATGTGCCCCAGGGCCACAAGGAGAAAGGCCGAGGCTGGGGAGTCAGTCCAATCCTCCCTGTGGCCCTGGGTCTCGAGCCCGGAGCGGGGCAGCCAAGTGGGGCTTGGGCCTGGGGCCTGCCTGTCTAGAGTTTCCTTCCTGCCCCCGAGCTTGCCCCAGGGGGGGCGGCCGCTGCTCTGGCCCTGTGTCCGCCTGTGCGTGGGTCCTGGCCGTCTCCCCGGGGACAAAGGCCGAGCACACCAGCGCCGCCTGCTCACACGCCCCCCGGAAGGGGTGAAAGTTCTTGGTGTGCAACCCCGTTCCTTGGCTCCGGGACTGCTGGGCCTGCCAGGGCAGCTGGGCATTCCCAGTTACCTTCTCCCCTCTGCGGGGACTGCGACCAAGGGCCACGGGTACGAGGCTTCACACAGCGCTCGGGGTTCAAGGAAGGCTCTCCTGGAGGACTCGCCCGCGCCCTCCTCACTGCCGGTGGTGGCTGGCAGTCCCTGGTGTCCCTCGGCTTAAGTTTCTTTTTTTTTTTTTTTTTTTTGCGGTACTGGGGATTGAACTCAGGGACATTCTACCTCCGAGCTACACCCCCAGCCCTATTTCTTATTCTTTATTTTGAAACCAAGTCTCACTAAGTTGCGGAGTGCCTCACTAGGTAGCTGAGGCTGGCCTCGAACCCGGATCCTCCGGTCTCAGCCTCCTGAATGCTGGGATTACAAGCGTGCGCCACCACGCCCGGCTCCTTGGCTTAAGTTTCTGTCAGCTAGACATGGTGGCACACACCTGTCATTCCAGTTATTTGGTGGGGGGGGGCGCTGAGACAGGAAGATCGCAGGTTTGAGGACAGCCTCAGCAATTTAGTGAGGCTGTCAGCAACCTAGTGAGCCCGTTTCCAAATAAAAAATAAAGTAAGACTGGGGTATAGCTCAGAGGTTCAATCCCCAGTACTACCACCACAATAAAATCTACCTTGTGTGAGGCAAGAATGAAACCCATCAGCCAGACATGGTGGTGGCATATGCCTGTCATCTCAGTACTGGGGAGGCTGAGACAGGAGGATTGCAGGTTTGAGGCTAGCCTCAGCAACTTAGCAAACCCTGGTTTCAAAATAAAAATTAAGAGCTGGGCATGGTGGCGCACGCTTGTAATCCCAGCATTCAGGAGGCTGAGACCGGAGGATCCGGGTTCGAGGCCAGCCTCAGCTACCTAGTGAAGCACTCTGCAACTTAGTGAGACTCGGTTTCAAAATAAAGAATAAAAAATAGGGCTGGGGTATAGCTCGGAGGTAGAATGCCCCTGAGTTCAATCCCCAGTACCGCACACAAAAAAAGAGGGAAATAAGGGCTGGGGGTGTCGCTCAGAGGTAGAATGCCCCTGGGTTCAATCCTCAATGCTAGGAATAAAAAAAGAAGGAATGTTCTTCAGTTAGCCATAATAGCTCACTGGAGCCACAGACTTGTTTCACGCAGGTGTAATCTTAAGGGGAACGGAGGGATTTGCGTGTTACCATTGCAGACAACTGCAAATACAGTAGTAAGTTTCCTGGATTGTTTTGTTTTATTTTGCTTTGGTACTGGAGATTGAACCCAGGGGCATTCTACAGCTGAGCTACACCCCCAGCTCAATTTTATTTTTTTGTTTTGAAACACCTCTCGCTAGGTTGCTGAGAGTCTCACTCCTTGCTGAGGCTGTCTTCGAACCTGCGATCCTCCTGTCTCAGCTTCCCAAGTACTGGGATGACAGGCGTGCGCCATCACGCCCAACTCCAGTTTTCTGTTCTTAAAGTCCTTCTGTTACCATCCCACTTAGAAAGTTAACATCATTCTCACCCTGCTCCCTCCTGGGGCTGTTTCCTCCCGCCAGGGTGACAGATGAAGTCTTCAATTTCCTGCTGGTGTGGTATTACTGCACCCTGACCATCCGGGAGAGTGTTCTCATCAGCAACGGCTCCAGGTAACTGGGAGCCCGGCGTGGGGGCGGGGCCGGGGCAGCCCGGCAGTTCCAGCTCACATGATTACAGCCGCAGAGAGGGCAGGTTCCTCTTCCAAGGGTCTCACAGCTGCGTTCTAGAGACGAGCCTCACTTGCCTTTGCAGTTTAGAACTTTTCCTAGCTCCCTGGTAGCAGAGCAGGAACGGCTGGCTGCGAGCTGGTAACCAAAACTTTCAGCACGGCCTGCTCGCTCTGCCCCACCTGTGATGTGCTGCTCACCGCATCCGTGCTGAGTGCCCCCTACGCACCAGACACAGTTAAGAAACTCAAATAATTCATGCAGCTGGGCGTGGTGGTGACGCCTGTCATCCCAGCACTCGGAGGCTGAGACCGGAGGATCGCAGGTTCAAGGCCAGCCTCAGCAACTTAGGCCCTGACTCAAAATAATGTTGGGGTGTAGCTCAGAGGTAGAATGCCCCTGGGTTCAATCCCTAGTACCAAGAAAAAAAAAAAAAAAAAAGAAAGAAAAAAAGGGGGGGGGAGACCCTTTTGAGGCAAATATGGCCCAAGCAATCTCAAGTTATAACCATTCCTCCATGGCCGCCCTTCTCCCCAAGCTGGCAGGGGGGAGGTGGGGAAGCCCGGAATGGGGCCAGTGGGCCCAAATAAGGCCTCAGCACCCAGGATGATTATAGGAGCTATGGCCAGTTGCAGGGGAGGGCCAAGGCAGGCAGGCGGGCCGAATCTGGGTGACTGAAGTCCTGTGATTCACCCTCCACATCTGCAGATTTAGTCACCACCCTCCCCCAGCGCCTTCCCAGAGCTGCCATGCCCTGGGCCTGTGCGGGAGATCGGGGATGCGCTCGGCCCCTTCTGGGGTAATAGCTGCAAAACCATTCCCAGAGCGTGTGGGAGGCGGAGGCAGCGGCGGGAGGGGCCGGGCTGGGAGGAGCTACACTCTGCCCATCTCTGCAGCTCAGGGGCTGGAGACTGGTACCCAGCCAGCCAGCACCCCGAGGATCAGGTTGGAACGCACAGAACCGAGCCCTGCCGTGAGGAACGGTCCTTGGGGCCATACTGGCATCCTGCAGAGCTGAGCCATGTGGGCCTCCTAGCATGGCTGCCCCTGAATAGCTTCCCTGGGGCTCTTTGATCCTGTACCTGTGTTTCACCTGAGACCTGATTTGGGACAGGGGGAGTGGTCCAAGAAACCGGCCTGGGGTGGGTGGGCGGGGCTTACCCATCCTGAAACAGAGCCACTCTGGGTGTGTGTCTGTAGCTCATTGGTTCAATAATCAAGTCGGGGAGCCAGGTGTGGAGGCGCATACCTGTAATCCTAGTACTTGGGAGGTTGAGACAGGAGGATCACAGGTTCACAGCCAGCCTCAGCAATTTAGCGAGGCCCTCACCAACGTAGTGAGACCCTGCTTCAAAATTAAAAATAATAGCCGGGTGTGGTGGTGGGTTCTTGTAATACCCACCGCCACACCCGGCTATACTTAAGAGGCTGAGACAGGAGGATGGCAGGTTCGAGGACAGCCTCAGCAAATAATGAGACTCATCAACCTAGTGAAACACTATTTCAAAATAAAAATTAGCTGGGCGTGGTGGCGCATGCTTGTAATCCCAGTACTTGGGAGGCTGAGACCAGAGGATCCAGGTTTGAGGCCAGCCTCAGCTACTTAGTGAGGCCCTCCACAACTTAGAACCTGTTTCAAAATAAAATATAAAAAATGGGGATGGGGGTGTAGCCCAGAGGTAGAATGCCCCTGGGTTCAATCCCCAGTACCAAAACAAAACAAAAAAAATTTACAAATAGGGCTGGAGGTGTAGATCAGAGTTAGAATGCCTCTGAGTTCAATCCCCAGTATCAAAAAATAAAATAAACTAGGGCTGGGGGTGTAGCTCAGAAGGTAGAACGCTCCTGGGTTCAATCCCCGGTACCAGGAGTGCGCACACACACACAAAATATCGGAGCGTGGTGGCACATGCCTATAATCCCTATAGTTGGGAGGCTGAGACAGGAAGATCGAAGACTCAAGGCCAGCCTTAGCAACCTAGAGAAAGCCTGTTTTAAAAACTAAAAATAAGCTGGGTGTGGTGGTGCATGCCTGTAATCCCAGGACTTGGGGTACTGAGACAGGAGGATAGCAGGTTTGAAGCCTTAGCAATTCAGTGAGGCTTGCGTCAGTTTAGCGAGAACCTATTTCCAAATAAAAAATAAAATAGGGCTGGGGGTGTAGCTTGGAGATAAAGTACTCCTGGGTTCCATTCCCAGCTCCAAAATAAATATATTAATAAGCAGCCGGGCATGGTAATGCACGCCTGCAATCCCAGTATTTGGGAGGCTGAGACAGGAGGATCGTAGATTAGAGGTCCTCAGCAATTTAGGGAGACCCTGTTTCCAAATTAAAAAGGGAAGAAAGGGGTGAGCTAGCTCAAGGTAGATTGCTGCTGGGTCCAATCCCCAGTACCGCACACATACACACAAAAGCTTCTCTTGCAATTTTGGCAAATGATAGAAACCCACCCAATAGGGGTTAAATTGGAGTGGGCATTTACATAACTGCGCAGTTCAAGGAGGTAAAAAGGGCTCCAACCATGTTAATAGCCCCAGCTGAGGCGCCCCTCCTACAAGAGCAGCAAGAATCTTAAGGCTAACTTCTCATTGGCTACGCTCGGGCCTTTGCTGACCTCTGAGCCAATCATTGTTGCCGGAGAAATGCAGAGCCCTGAGTGGCCAGGAGTGGTCACCTGCGCCTGGATATGCTCCTCAGCCCCACCCACCCAGCCCAGACTGATGTGCGGGCCAGGTGGTTCCATGTAGGAAGCAGAGGCCCCAGGACCAGGATGGAGGGTGATTGACAGATGCAGAACCGCGCTGCTGTCCGCTACTCTTAGTTTCAGAATGAATAACGAATTGACAATCACGTTGGCCTTTTTTTTTTTTTTTTTGGTACTGGGGATGCAACCCAGGGGCATTCTACTTCTAGCCCTATTTTTTATTCTTTATTTTGAAACAGGGTCTCACTAAGTTGCAGGCGGCCTCACAAAGTAGCTGAGGCTGGCTTTGAACCTGGGATCCTCCTGTCTCAGCCTCCCAAGTACTGGGATTACAAGCGTGCGCCACCACGCCCAGCTCACGTTGGCTTTTCTAGAGAGGCAGCTCTCAGTGCCTGGCTCTCTGGGGCTATCTTTGTAACACGGAGAGAGAGCAGGCAGGGGAAGGATCCTTGGGGCAGAAGCCATTGCCCCAGCTGTCCCGATAACCCAAAGTGCAAAGCCAGAAACCGCTTGGGCTTCCCGGTGCAAACATAGCTGTGACCCAAAGGGAGGAGCGCGGTCTCCCTGCACCGCCAGAGTTCAGCGCGGGCTGCCCTTGATCCGGCCCCACGCGCACCTGCTCTTCCTGGGGCCTGTGTGGTCGGCTCCTAAAGACTCCTAAAGACGAGCCCACACACCTCTCATTTCTAAGGCAAACAGCTGCAACCGTTGCAGGTTTCTTTTTCTTTTTTTTTTTTCGGTACTGGGGATTGAACTGAACTCAGGGGCATTCTACCTCCGCGCTATACCCCCAGCCCTATTTTGTATTCTTTCTTTCTTTATTTTTGCGGTACTGGGGATTGAACTCAGGGGCATTCTACCTTCGAGCTATACCCCCAGCCCTATTTTTTTAATTCTTTATCTTGAAACCGAGTCTCACTAAGTTGCAGATTGCCTCACTAGGTAGCTGAGGCTGGCCGCGAACCCGGATCCTCCGGTCTCAGCCTCCTGAATGCTGGGATTACAAGCGTGAGCCACCACACCCGGCTTGTATTCTTTATTTTGAAACAGGGTCTCACTAAATTGCCGAGTGCTTCACTAGGTAGCTGAGGCTGGCCGAGAACCTGAATCCTCCGGTCTCAGCCTCCCAAATGCTGGGATTACAAGCGTGTGCCACCACACCCAGCTCTATTTTTTATTCTTAATTTGAAACAGGGTCTCACTAAGTTGCAGAGGGCCTCACTAGGTAGCTGAGACTGGCCGAGAACCCGGATCCTCCAGTCTCAGCCTCCCAAATGTTGGGATTACAAGTGTATGCCACTATGCCCGGCTCCCAGCCCTTTATTTTATTTGGAGACATGGTCTTGCCAAGTTGTCCACACTCAAATTTGCCAACCTTTTGCCTCAGCCTCCCAGTTTTCTGAAATTACAGGTGTGTGCCCCTGCACCTGAGTCTTGGTTACTAATACTGCTACTAGTACTCTTCTTTTTCTTTTTCAGTACCAGGGGTTGAACCCAGGGGCATTCTACCTCTGAGCTACGCCCCACCCCCAGTCCCATTTTTTATTCTTTATTTTGAAACAGGGTCTCACTAAAGTTGCGGAGTGCCTCACTAGGTAGCTGAGGCTGGCTGTGAACCTGGATCCTCCTGTCTCAGCCTCCCAAATGCTGGGATTACAAGCGTGCGCCACCACGCCCGGCTCTATTTCTTATTTTGAAAGAGGGTCTTACTAGTTGATGAGAGGCTCACTATATTGCTGAGGCTGGGCTCCAACCTGTGATCCTCCTGTCTCAGCCTCCCAAGAACTGGGATTACAGGCGTGCATGCGCCGCCACGCCTGGCGGGATTCTGCACCTCTGGAGGGCTGGGAGAAGGGCCGGGTATGGTTTGGGTCCTCTAGGCAGTGCTCTGCCGCGGGTTCAGTCCCCAGCCCCCGCCCGGGTCCACTTCTTACTTGGGGGAGCTGTTTCCAGCTGCAGGGCGCGAGCTAGGAAGCATAGACTCCCTGTCTCTCCCCCGACCTGAGCGCCTTTCCTTCTCTTCTTCCCTGAGGATTAAGGGCTGGTGGGTGTCTCATCACTACGTCTCCTCCTTCCTGTCTGGAGTGATGCTGACCTGGTGAGTTGCCCCTCGCTGAGCCCCTGGAGCCGCCCCAGGGAGCCGGTGAATGGGGAGGGGGCCGCCCAGATGGGGGGGGTCTTCTAGGGCTGACATTTGGCAACTGTGAGCTTACCACAGGGCCAGAGGCTCAGCTGCCAGGGCCCCACCGAGCCAGCTGGGAGTTCACCATCCCCTGGGGGCTGGAGCCAGGGGGCCAGGGAGCAGCCAGGCTTCAGAATGACTTTCCTGAGCTCCCCTACCCCCTTCTAGAAAGGAGGATGGACGCAACCCCACCCAGCTTCTCAGCCGGGCGTGGTGGCGCACGCCTGTAATCCCAGCACTTGGGAGGCTGAGACCGGAGGATCGCAGGTTCGAAGCCAGCCTCAGCTACTTAGTGAGGCCCTCTGCAATTTAGTGAGACCCTGTTCCAAAATAAAGAATAAAAAATATTCTTTTTTGGAGGTAGAATGCCCCAGGGTTCAATCCTTAGTACTGCAAATAAATAAATAAGGCTGGGGGTGTAGCTCAGAGGTAGAATGCCCCTAGGTTCCATCCCCAGTACCGCAAAAAAACCCAAAAAACAAAAAAACCAAAAAACCTCATCTTCTCTCTTGATTGGAATGGAGATGGGGCAGGCATGGATGTCTGCTTTTACAGTGTCTCATCTTTGTTTGTTTTTTTTTCCCTTCTCTCTTTCCAGGCCGAATGGACTAATTTATCAGAAGTTTCGCAATCAGTTTTTAGCGTTTTCAATCTTTCAAAGTGAGTGTCCGAGCCCAGCTTTGGAGGAGGGGCTGATTTCCTAGGGCTCTTCCTGAAGGGGTTCCCCAAGTGGACATCACTACTGGCCCGTGTGAAAGGGAGGCCGGGAAAGGAGAGGGCTGTGACCAGAACTCTGGAAAAGAACCATCCGCCACCCCGCGCGTAGACCCCCTTCCCCTCCCCACTTCCAGCCCTGGGCCGAGGAGGGCCTGGCCACCCCTGCCCATCGGGACAGGTCCAAGTGCAGCCTTTGGGAATCCAGTAGTCTTGGAGCCACTAGCCTTATCTACCAGTTCAGATCAGTCCTTAGGGCCAGGCGTGGTGCTGCACGCTTGTAATCCCAGTACTTGGGAGGCTGAGACTGGAGGATCGCAGGTTCGAGGCCAGCCTCTGCAACTTTGTGAGGTTCTGTTTTGTTTTATTTTTTAATTAATTAATTTATTTTTGGTATTACTGAGAATTGAATCCAGAGACATTCTACCTCCAGGGTACACCCCCAGACCTATTTTATTTATTATTTGGAAACAGGGTCTCACTAGGTTGCTGAGAGCCTCACTTAATTGCTGAGGCTGTCCTCAAACCTATGATCCTCCTATCTCAGCCGGAGTATTAAGATTACAAGTGTGCACCACCAACGACTGGTGAGGCCCTGTTTCAAAATAAAGAATAAAATAGGGCTGGGGGTATAGCTCAGAGGTAGAATGCCCCTGAGTTCAATCCCCAGTACCATACAGACACACAAAATCACTCTTTAGAATTCTTTTTTCTTTTTCTTTTTTTTGTGGTACTGGGAATTGAACCCAGGGGCATTCTACCTCTGATACACACCCCCAGTCCTATTTTATTTTTATTTTGAAACAGGGTCTCACTAGGTTAATGAGAGTCTCACTACTTGCTGAGGCTGGCCTCGAACCTGCGACCCTCTTCTCAGCATGAGCCATTATACCCCGGCTGATCCTTCTTTGTTTTGAGCAACTACAAAATATCCCACCATGTGGAACCATCTCTGTGTGACTTAGCATTACACACAGCTCCCAGCCCAGCGTGGTACAGCCTGCATTACAGCATGCATCTATTGAGTGCCTACTGCATACCTAGGAAAACTCCTGAAGTTTCTAATCTAGCCGGGGTTTACCTGGGTCCTGGCATATCTGAAGTTGTTCTTTGTAATTTAGATAAGGGATGAAACAGGTGCAAACCACTGTAAGAAGTGTGTGTGTGTGTTGGGGACTGGGGAGGGGGGTAGCCAGGGTGCTCTCCCCCTGGCGGGGAGGTCTGGAGGGTCGCTGGGCCTGGGGGCCTGGGGGCCTGGGGGCCTGGGGGAGGCCCGTGGCTCCAGCCCCAGCCCGGCGCCCTGCTCCCCCTGCAGGCTGCGTCCAGTTCCTGCAGTACTACTACCAGAGGGGCTGCCTCTACCGGCTGCGCGCGCTGGGCGAGAGGAACCACCTGGACCTCACGGTGGGTGAGTAACCAGCCCCGGCCCCGTGAGCGCGCGTGCGTCCTTCCCCTCCGCGAGTCAGAATTCATCGCGGGGCCGTGGCAGGGGCCACGTGTGAGGCTGGCCGAGCACCAGGCCCTGGGGCGGGACCGCCCCCTTATCCGATGGACGGATGGATGGATGGATGGATTTGGGGATTTGGTACTGGGGATGAATCCAGGGGCATTCCACCTCCAGGCCACACCCCCAGTACATACATTCACTCCATTCATTTTTATTTTATTTTATTTTATTTTTTTTTTTGCGGTACTGGGGATTGAACTCAGGGGCATTCTACCTCCGAGCTACACCACCAGCCCTATTTTTTATTCTTTATTTTGAAGCAGGGTCTCACTAAGTTGCGGAGTGCCTCACTAGGTAGCTGAGGCTGGCCGCGAACCCGGATCCTCCGGTCTCAACCTCCCGAATGCTGGGATTACAAGCGTGCGCCACCACGCCCGGCTC
>PVLC010039152.1:0-14409 GCA_004027655.1 Graphiurus murinus
TCCCTGCCGGGTTCTCCCTGCCGGGATGGACCTCGACACGTGTCCACCCGTCTCACCCGCCTCTCAGAGCTTCCATGGAGGGGCCTGGGGCCCCAGCTCAGGACCCGGTTGTCTCCAGCGCCGGCGCCACAGGATGGAGGAGACCCCCTAACCGAGGAAAGAAAAGGGCTCCTGAGGGGCGCCCGGGTCTGACCCAGCCCGGGCGCTGGTGCGGCACTGAGCCGGCAGGGGTGGAGAAGACCGAGCAGGGGCCGGGGGCTGCGGGGCTTCCCCACTGCTCAAGATCACCGCGCCCGGGGCCACTACCTTTCCAAAGGCGCTGTTCCCCCGGAGATCGCGCTTCTGCCCTACGCCGAGGAAATGATTCAGCTCGGGCACCGCAGGCCCCAACTCTGGCCCCCCGAGACCCTGGCCCAGGTGCCCTTCCGGGAATCCCGCCGGGCCTCCAACACAGCGAACCCGGAGATTGAAGCCCTCGCCAGACCCCGGGCGCAGCGCCCATCCCGAGATTGACCTCTCCAGACCCCGGATCCCGCCCAGAAGCTTTCCCGAGTCCCTCGGCCTGGAAACCCCACCCGCCCTGCCCTGCCCCGCTGAGCTGAGCGCACCTTGAGGGCAGGGCGTGGACTTCATAAAGTATAGGGTCTCCAGCCAATCAGCGCAGGCAGGGGGATGGCAGGAACCAGGACCCTCCCCGACAGGAAGCCGGGAACCTGGTTCATCTTTGTGGCTTGTATGTGTATCCCTGAAAGACAGATAATGAGCAGGTAAGCTATCTGGTTAACCTTTTCTCTGAAGTGTTTATGCAAGTCCTTTGCCCAGTTTATATTGAGTTGACCTGCTTTTCCTGATTTCTAGTAATTTCCTGATTTTTGGTGCTGGGGATGAAACTCAGGACCTTGTGCATTGTAAGCATGCACTCTACTACTGAGCTACACCCTCAGCCAAGTTTATCTTTCATTGTTCTAAAGACAAGTCTTTCAGGAAAAATATTCTTGATTTTAATGAAAAATTGTATTGTACTTCCTTTATGGTTGACAATTTGTATTTTGATAGATGTGTCTTCCCCAATGCCATGGTAACGTGGTTGATTACCTTAAACAATTTCCTAATCATGCCAAGTGCAAGGGTACACACTTGTCATCCCAGTGACTCGGGAAGCTGAAGCAGGATTGCAAGTTCAAGGCCAGTCTGGGCAACTAAGTGAGACAAAATAAAAACTGGAAAGGGCTAGGAATGTAGCTTGGTGGTGTGTGTGTGTGTGTGTGTGTGTGTGTGTGTGTGTGTGTGTGTGTGTGCATATACATATGTATATATGCAGTGAGGTTGTAAAGAACTGACTGTGGTAAGCAACTGACATGATACTTACAACACTAACTCTATAGCTACACAAACATTTCAGCAGCATGCTTCACATACACCAGCTTGACACTTTTTTTTTTTTTTTGTGGTACTAGGGATGGAACTCAGGGGCATTTTACCTCTGAGCTATACCCCCAGCCCTATTTTTTATTCTTTATTTTGAAACTAGGTCTCACTAAGTTGCGGAGTGCCTCACTAAGTAGCTGAGGCTGGCAGCGAACCCGTATCCTCCGGTCTCAGCCTCCCGAATGCTGGGATTACAAGCGTGCGCCACCACGCCCGGCTTAGCTTGACACTCTTGAACTGAGGTTTCAAGCACATTATTCTCCATGTTATCTATATCCATCAGAGGCAGTCACCTCTTTCCATGGTCCAGAATTCTTATGTTTGTAATTTTCAACAGCAGCAAATACTGCATATCCCCAAGCACAGAATCATATGTAAGCATTTAAGTCAAACAAGTTCTCTACTATGTATAAAACCATGGCATATGGAGACCTGAAAACCATCCCTGTCTTGGGAAACAACCATTTCCTAATATCCATGAGGCCTTGCAAGCTTCTACCTATATCCCACTCTCTGGCACACACTAGTGAGCAGTCTGAATTAGAAACACACAAGATCTGACTCAAGGAATATATTAAGAGGACACCCCATAGCTCAACTAAAACAAAACAGAAGCGAACTGAATTGAGAATGGAAATAACTAAATATTGTCATTAGTTATTGACTAATAACTAAAGCTGTTCCAGGAAATCTATACAGAAAGAACTAATTAATGATCACATCAAGATGCTACCACAGGAAAAAAGCTCAGACTGCTCTTCTGTTCTTGGGAGGTTTAGTAAAAGTTCATAGTTGTGCTGGGTACAACTATAATCATAGCACTTGAGAGGCTGAGACAGGAGGATCTTGGATTTGAGGCCAGTGCAAAGTAATTTAGTGAGGCCTTAGAATTGGGGTATGGCTCAGATGTATTCAATACCAAATACACACACACACACACACACACACACACACACACACACACACACATCAAAGTGAGACCAATTATCCTCTTTATAAAGAAGAGAGGGGCCAGGGATCCTTATAACTCAATAGAAGGTGGCCATAGATTGTACTGACACAGGAGAGAGGCCAATTACCCTCCTGATACAGAGAGAGACCAATTTGTCCTCCTGATATAGGAGAGAGAGGCCAGAGCTCCCCCGACACAATATAGAGAGACTAGAGATCCTTGTGGCTCAGCAGAGAGAGGCCAGAGATATTCCTGAGACAGATGAGGCCAATTAGCCTCCTGATACAGGAGAGAAAGGCCAATTGTCTTCCTGATATACCTGATATAGGAGAGAGAGGCCAGAGACCCTCCTGACACAGATGATAGAGGACAGAGATATGCCTGACACAGCAGAGAGTCCACATATGCTCCCAACACAGTAAAGAGAGGCCAGAGATCATTTTGACATAAGAGAGTGATGCCAGAGATCCTGACACATCAGAGAGAGGAAAGAGATCCTTGTGACTAAGCAGAGGGAGGCCAGAGATCATCCTGACATGGCAGAGAGGCCAATGATCCTCCTGATATATGAGAGAGAGGCCAGAGATCCCCCTGACACAGCATAGAGAAGCCAGAGAGCCTTGTGACTCAGGAGAGGGAGGCGAGAGGTCATCCTGACACAGCAGAGAGAAGCCAATAGTTCTCCTAATACAGGAGAGAGAAGCCAATTGTCCTCCAGATACAAGAGAGGCCAGAGAACTTCCTGTCACAGCATAGAGGATGCACATCCTCCTAACACAGCACAGAGAGGCTAAAGACCTTCCAGAAACAGCAGAGAGAGGCCAGAGATCCCCTTGACAGAGAAAAGCCAGAAACCCTCATGACACAGAAGAGACAGGCCAAATAATATCACAACACAAGAGATGGAGGCTAGAAATACTCTGGACACAGCAGAGAGTGGCCAGAGACCCTTCTGTCACAGCAGAGAGAGAACAGAGATGCTCGCAACAAAGCAGAGGGACTGCACATCCTCCCGACAGCACAAGGACTGCACATCCTCGTGACAGAGTGCAGGGAAGCCGGAGATCTTCCTAGTTGAGGAGAGAGAGAGAGAGAGAGAAGAGATCATTTTGACACAGCAGAGGGAAGACAGAGATTATAAATTGTGGTCACTGCAGGGCACTTTACAGGAGGGTGTACATTGCTACTCACTTACAGGAGGATGTGTACATATCTTAGGAGAGGGTTCCCAGGAAACCGAAGCGATGTGCATTTACAGAAAGATGTTACCGCATGTGCTACATGGTTACAGGAGGATGTGTGCCCATACACTCTACACTCTGCACTAGCAGGGGATGTGCACCATATGCAAGTGCAGCATCAGCCTGTGCTGTGCTGAATTCAAAACCCAGGTTATTTTGTAGTGCTTAATGAGACAGGTGTGCACCGTGCAAGAGCAGGATCAGCCTGTGTTGTGCTGAATTATAAATCGTGAGTGCTATGAACCAATTACAGGAGAATTGCAGTGCTACATGCTTTCAGTAGGATGTGCATGTAACCCAGGAGAGGGTCCGCACCCAACCTAGGCACTGAGCATTTACAAAAAGATGTGGTGCGTGCATTAGTCATTTACAGGAGGATGTGCACGCTACCCAGATGCAGAGTCAACCTGTGCTGTACTAAATTGAAAACTCTGGTTCATTTGTAGTGCTTAAAGCAAGATGGTGTACACTGTGCATATGTAGGGACAACCTGCATTGTGCTGAATTATAAATTGTGGTCAACATGAATGACTTACAAGAGGGTATGCAGAGCTACCCACTTACAGTAGGATAGGCACACTACCCAGGTGCTTGATCAGTCAGTCCTGAGCTGAATTCAAAACTGTGGGTACAGCAAAATGCATATACAAGGTGTGTGTGTGTGTGTGTGTGTGTGTGTGTGTGTGTGTGTGTGTACTGAGCAAAAGCAGGGCCTGCCTGTGTTGTGCTGAATTATAAATTATGGCCACTGCAAGGTGCTTACAGGAGGGTGTGCAGTGCCACTCACAGGGGATGTGAACCTACATGGGTGCAGGGTACAACTGTGTTGTGCTGAATTCAAAACTCTGGTTATTTTGTAGTCTTTAAGAGAGACTGGTGTTCACAGTGTACTTGCACAGTTAGCTTGTGTTGTGCTGAATTATAAATTTCAGTCACTCACTGCAAGGTGCTTACAGGAAGTTGTGTATGTATCTCAAGAGACACAGCTCAGCCATGTGGTTTCAAAAAATGTCATGTATACACTACCCTTTACAAAAAATATGCACGCACGCACTCTGCACTTACAGGAGGATGAACATGCATGTGCTCTGCGGTAACCAGAGGACATTTGTGCTTTCATTCTGCACTTAAATGAGGATGTGCGTGCGTTTTTTCTGTGCTTGCATGAGGATCTGAGCCATACATGGGTGTGGCATCAGCCTGTGCTCTGGTAAATTCAAAACCCAGGATAATTCCTAGTGGTTAAAGAGAGATGGGTGTGCACCAAGAGCAGGATCAGGCAGTGTTCTGCTGAATTATAAATAATGGGCACTACAAACTGCTTACAAGAAGGTGTGCAGTGCTACATGCTTGCAGTGGGATCTGCATGCTACTGGGGTGCAGCATCAGAGAGTCTTGAGCTGAATTCAAAACTCTGGAAAATTTGTAGTGCTTTAAAAGAGACAGGTGTTCACCTTGCACTTCCAGGTACAACCTGTGTTGTGCTGAATTTTAAATTGCAGACACTAGCCGAGTGTGGTGGTGCACACTTGTAATCCCAGAATTTGGGAGGCTGAGACTGGAGGATCCGGGTTCGCAGCCAGCCTCAGCTACCTAGTGAGGCACTCTGCAACTTAGTGAGACCCTGTTTCAAAATAAAGAATAAAAAATAGAACTGGGGGTATAGCTCGGAGGTAGAATGTCCCTGAGTTCAATCTCCAGTACCACAAAAATAAATAAATAAATAAATAAATAAATAAATAAATAAATAAATAAATAAATTGCAGACACTATGAAATACTTACCGGGGGGTGCGCAATGCTACACACTTACAGTAGGGTGTGCACCCTACTCGGGTGTAGTATCAGCCAGTCTTGCCTGAGCTGAATTCAAAACTCTGGAGAGACAGTTATTTACCATCACTTGCAGGGACAACCTGTGTTGCGCTGAATTACAAATTGTGGGCACTATGAAGCACTTTACAGGAGTATGTGCATGCATGCACTGTTTACAGTGGCATGCTTACAGGGGGATGTGCATGCTGCCCAGGTGCAATATCCACTGGTCCTGCATGAGCTGAATTCAAAACAGTGGGTAGAGCAAGTGCATATACAAGGTGTGTGTGTGTGTGTGTGTGTGTGTGTGTGTGTGTGTGTGTGTGTACAGAGCCAAAGCAGGGGCCACATGTGTTGTGCTGAATTATAACTGTGGGCACTGCGAGGTGCTACCGGAGGGTGTGTAGTGCACTCATTTTACGGGAGGATGTGTACGTATCTGCAGAGAGGCTTCACATGCAACCCAGGTGCTATGCATTTACAGAAAGATATGTGTGCATGTGTCCTGTGCTTTACAGGAGGACGTGCACGTTATGCAGGTGGAGTGTCAGCCTGTGCTCTGCTGGATTCAAAAACCAGGTTAATTCATAGTGCTTAAAGAGAGATGGGTGTGCACCATGTAAGAGCAGGGTCAGCCTGTGTTGTGTTGAATTACAAATTTTGGCACTCACAAGAACTGCATACAGGAGGGTGTTCGGTGCTATGTATTTACAGTAGGATGTGCACGCTACTTAGTTGCAGGATCAGCTTGTCTTAAGCTAAATTAAAAAATGTGGGTACAGCAAAGTGATTAAACAGGCTGTGCGTGTGTGTGTGCCACACCAGTCAGGTTCACCTGTTATGCTGAGCTATAAATTGTGTGCACTTCGAATCACTTACAGGAGGGTGCAGAGTACTACACACTTAAGGTAGGATGTGCACGCTACCCCGGTGCAGGATCAGCCAGTACTGAGCTGAATTAAAACTGTGGGTATAGCGAGGTGCATATATAAGTTGTGTGTGTGCACCGAGCAAAAGCAAGGTCTGACTGTGTCGTGCTGACTTACAAGTTGTGGGAACTATAAACCACTTACAGAAGGTTGTGTAGTTCTACGCATTCACAGTGGAATGTGCACGCTACCCAGGTGCAGGATCAGCCAAACTTAAGCTGAATTCAAAACTGTGGGTACAGCGAAGTGCTTAAACAGGGTGTGCATGTTTGTGTATGTGCACTGAACACCAGTCTGGTCTGCCTGTGTTGTACTGAATTCAAAACTCTGGCTAATTCGTAATGCCTACAGAGACATGGGTGTTCACTGAGCAAAAGCAGGGTCCACCTGTGTTGTGCTGATCTATAAATTGTGGGCACTTCGAGCACTACCAGGAGCCAGTGCAGTGCTATGCGCTTTAAGTAGGATGTGCACATTCGCAGGCAACCTAGGTGCTGCACATTTACAAAAGGAGGTGCATGTATGCCCTACTCATTTACAGGAATATGTGCACACTACCCAGGTGCACAGTCAGCCTGTGCTGTTCTGAATTGAAATTTCTGGTTTATTTGTAGTGCTTAAAGCAAGATGATGTTCACCTTGCACATGCAGGGTCAGCATGCTGTGCTGAATTATAAATTGTGGGCACTACGAACCGCTTACAGGAGGATGTGCAGTGCTCTGGTCTTATTGTAGGGATGTGCTCACTACCCAGGTGCAGTCCTGAGATGTATTCCAACTGTGGATACAGCAAAGTGCATACACAAGGTGTGTGCGCGCGCCATGCAAGAGCAGGGTCCGACTGTGTTGTGCTGAGTTATAAATTGTCACTTTGAGGTGCTTACAGTAGAGTGTGCAATGTTTTTCACTTACAGGAGGATGTGCAAACTACATGGGTGCAGGGTCCACCTGTACTAAACTCTGATTAATTCATAGTGCTTTACAAGATGTTTGCAATCCTATTTGCCTATAGGAGAATGTGCATATATCCGAGGAGAGGGGTCGCGTGAAACCCAGGCACTCTGTTGCTTACAGGAGGATGTGGGTATGTGCTTTGCACTTGCATGAGAATGTGCGCTCATGTACTCTTACTCTGTGTTTCACAGGAGGATGTGTGCCCCGTGCACTTTGTGATAACAGGACGATGTATGCCTTGTACAGCTACAACGTCAGCCTATGCTGTGCTGAATTCAAAACCCAGGTTAATTCATAGTGCTTAAAGAGAGACTGATGTGCACTGTGCAAGAGCTGGGTGAGCCTGTGTTGTGCAGAATTATAAATTGTGCCCACTACGAACTGCTTACAGGAGGATGTGCAGTGATACGTGTTTACAGTAAGATATGCATGCTATCTGGGTGCAGGATCAGCCAGTCTTGACCTGAATTCAAAACTCTGGAGCTGGGCATGGTGGCTCATGCCTGTAATCACAGCATTTGGGAGGCTAATACTGGAGGATCCAGGTTCTTGGCCAGCCTGAGCTGCTTAGTGAGGCCTTCCGCAACCTAGTGAGACCCTGTTTCAAAATAAAGAATAAAAAATAGGGCTGGGGCTGTAGCTCGGAGGTAGAATGCCCCCGGTTTCCATACCCAGCACTGCAAAAAGAAAGGGGGGGGGAGGGAGGGAGGGACAGGTGTTCACCGTTCACTTGCAGGGACATTCTGTGTTGTGCTGAATTATAAATTGTGGGCACTACGAAATGCTTACAGGAGGGTGTGCAGTTCTATGCACCTACAGTAGGATGTGCATGCTACCTGGGTGCAGAATCAGTCAGTCTTGAGCTGAATCCAAAACTATGCATATGGCAAATGGCTTATACAGGTGTGTGTGTGTCTATGTCTCTGTGTGTGTGTGTATACTGATCACCAGTCCGGTGTGCCTGTGTTGTGCTAAGCTATAAATTGTAGGCACTTCCAGCATTTACAGGAGAGGGTGCATTTCTATGCTCTCAGTAGGATATGCACATAACCCAATAGAGGGTTTGCACACAACCTACATGCTGTGCGTTTACAAAAAGATGTGTGGCATGCGGTACTCGTTTACAGGAAGATGTGCACACTACCCAGGTCCAGAGTCAGTCTGTGCTGTGCTGAATTGAAAACTATGGTTGATTTGTAGTGCATAAAGAAAGATGGTGTACACCGAGCACATGCAGGGTCAGCATGTTGTGCTAAATTATAAATTGTGGGCACTGCAAACTGCTTACAGGATGGTGTGCAGTGCTACCCGCTTACAGTTGGATGTGCACACTTCCCAGGTGCAGGATCCTGAGCTGGATTCTAAACTGTGGGTAGAACGAAGTACTTATACAGTGTGTGTGTGTGTGTGTGTGTGTGTGTGTGTGTGTGTGTGTGCACTGTGCATCAGCAGGGTCTGCCTATGTTCTGCTGAGAGTTGTGGTCACTGGCAGGTGCAGATAGAAGGGTGTGCGGTGCCATGCACTTACAAAAGGATGTGCGTGCTACACAGGTGCAGGGTCAGCCTGTGTTGTGCTGAATTCAAAGCTCTGGTTATTTCCTAGTGCTCAAAAGAGGATGTGCAGCACTACTCACTTACAGGAGAATGTGCACGTATCTCAAATGCACCCGGGCTCTGTACCTTTACAGAAAGGTGTGCATGCTCTGCACTTACAGGAAGATGTGTGCATGCACTCTGCACTTGCAGGAGGATGTGCACCTTACATAGGTTCAGCGTCATCCTGTGCTGTGCCTAACTAAAAAACCAGGTTACTTTGCACTGCTAGAAGATAGGCGGGTGTGCACCCTGGAACATCAGTGTCAGACTTTGTTGTGCTGAATTATAAATTGTGGGCACTGCAAACTCCTTGCAGGAGAGTGTGCAGTGCCATGCACTTAGGAGGATGCACAGGAAATCCAGGAGGATTCGCAAGCAACCCAGGCACTGCATGTTTACAAAAGGAAGTGTGCAAACGCACTGCTCAGTTTCATGAAGATGTGCGCGCATGAGCTATGCGTGCACAGGAGGATGTGCGTGCATGGATTCTGCACTTGCAGGAGGATGTTCACACTACATGGGACAGGTTCACCATGCACTGTGCTGAATTCAACACTCTGGTTAATTCATAGTGCTTAAAGAGAGACTGTTGTGCACCATCCACATGCATGATCAGCCTTGCTGTGTTGAATTATAAGTTGTGGGCACTACAAACCACTTACAGGAGCATGTGCAGCTCTATGCGCTTACAGTAGGATGTGTGCACTGCTCGGGTGAAGGGTCAGCTGGTCCTAAGGTGCATTCAAAACTGTAGATGGAGCAAAGTTCTTTTAAGAGGTGTGTTTGCACCGTGTGTCAGCAGCGTCAGCCTGTGTTGTGCTGAGTTATAAACTGGTCACTTCGAGGTGCAAACAAGAGGATGTGCCGTTCCACACGATTTCAGGAGGATGTGTACGCTACCCAAGGTGCTGGGTAACCATGTGCTGTGCTGAATTCTAAACTCCCACGGATTCGTAGTGTTTAAGAAAGACTGGTGAGCTGGGCATGGAGGCGCATGCTTGTAATCCCAGCATTTGGGAGGCTGAGACCAGAGGATCCAGGTTCATGGCCAGCCTCAGCTACCTAGTGAGGCTCTCCGCAACTTAGTGAGACCCTGTTTCAAAATAAAGAATAAAAATTAGGGCTGGGGATATAGCTTGGAGGTAGAATGCCCCTGAGTTCAATCCCCAGTACCGCAAAAAGAGGGGGGGGGGAGGGAGGGAGGGACTGGTGCTCACCGTGCACATGCAGGGCCAGCCTGCATGAATTATAAATTGTGGGTATTGCAAACCGCTTACCGGAGGGGGTGCAGTGCTACTTGCTTACAGGAGGATGTGCACATTGTAGAGGTACATTGTCAGTGGGTGCTGTGCTGGATTCAAAACTGTAGGCAATTCGAGGTGCTTATAAAGGGAGTGTGGTACACTGGGCACATGCAGGTTCAGAATATGTTGTGCTGTTATAAATTGTGGATACTCTGAAGTGGTTTGCAGGAGGGTGTGCAGTGCTACATTTACAGAAAGATGTGCATGCATGCACGCATTGCAGATGTGCACTCTACACACGTGCAGAAGCCTTGCTGTGCTGAGTTATAAACTTTGGTTGGTCACAGTTAAGTGTTTACAGGAGGATGCCTTGGAAGCCCAGGTGCTTTGCACTTACAGGAGGATGTATGTACTAAGCAGGTACAGGGTCAGCCTGTACCGTGCTGAATTCAAAACTGTGGGCAATGTGAAGTGCTTATAGAGGGTGTGTGTATCTGTGCACCATGAAAGTTCAGGTTCAGATTGTGTTTTGCTGAGTTATAAATAGTGGACACTGAGAAGTGCTTTTTTTTCTTTTAAACGGTACTGGGGATTGAACTCAGGAGCATTCTACCTCTGAGCTATACTCCCAGCCCTATTTTTTACTCTTTATTTTGAAATAGGGTCTCACAAAGTTGCTGAATGCCTCACTAGGTAGCTGAGGCTGACCGCGAAACCGGATCCTCCGGTTTCAGCCTCCCAAATGCTGGGATTACAAGCGTGCATCACCATGCCCGGTTTGAGAAGTGCTTTTACAGAGGGTGTGCAACAATACATACTTTACAGGAGGATGTGCTTGAAACCCAGGTGCAGGGTCAGCCTGTGCTGTGCTGAATTCAAAACTGTGGGTAATGTGAGATGCTTCTAAGGCCGGGCGTGGTGGTGCACACTTGTAATCCCATCCCAGCATTTGGGAGGCTGAGACCAGAGAATACGGGTTCGCGGCCAGCCTCAGCTACCTAGTGAGGCATTCCGCAACTTAGTGAGACTCGGTTTCAAAATAAAGAATAAAAAATAGGGCTGGGGGTATAGCTCGGAGGTAGAATGCCCCTGAGTTCAATCTCCAGTACCAAAAAAAGAAATGATTCTAGAGGGAGTGTGTGCATCATGCATGTGCAGGTTCAGCCTATGTTGTGCTGAGTAATAAATTGTGCAGACTGCGAAGTGCTTTACAGGAGGGTGTGCTGGGCTGTGGTCTTTTACAGAAGGGTGCACACATGTGCTCTGCATTGTAGGAGGATGTGCACTCCACGCAGGTGCAGAGTCAGCCTGTGCTGAGCTGAATTCTAAACTATGTGTAATGCAAAGTGCTTATAGAGGGGTTGGGTGCACCACGCACATGCAGTTTCAGCCTGTGTAGTGCTGGATTATAAATTGTGGGCACTGCAAAGCACTTGCAGGAGGGTGTGTAGTGCTACTCCCTTACAGGAGGATGTTCACACTAACCGGGAACAGGGTCAGCCTGTCCTGTGAATTCAAAACTGTGTTCAAAACTATGAGTAAAGTGCTTAAAGAGAGAGTGTGTGTTCACCTGGCACACTGAACCTTCTTGAATTTGCAAAAGGCAGGTTGCAACTTTGATCAGTCCACAAAACTCCTTTTTAAACTACTTGTGCCTTGTTTCTATAAGGGCACATCAGCTGGGGGAGGATCCTGGTATGAAATTAGTAAAATGTAAGCAGAAGTCCATGGGAAAGTGCATTGAGGTCATCCATAAATCCCCTAGGAGAAATACAAGTGCAGGGGGTGAGGTAGTAGGAATTGAGAAAACCACACCCAGGATGTGAGTTTAAAAATGGTCCAAGTAGCTGGGTGTGACGGTACACACCTATAATCCCAGCACTTGGGAGGCTGACTCAAGGATCACAGGTTCTAGGCCAGTCTGAGCCATTTAGCAAGGCCCTCAGCAACTTAGCAAGCCGGTTTCAAAATAAAAAATAAAATTGGGCTGGGGATGTAGCTAAAAAATAGGATTCCCCTCGATTCAACACTCAGTATCACACACACACCCACACGAAGGTCCAAGTGATCCAAAAGGCTAGCAGCTGAATACCACTGACTGAAGACAGCTGCAGCGCTCTTTATCCAGGTGCCCCCTCTTTGATTGAGAGCTTTTTGTTTTTGCTTAAGCTTTAAATGTCATTGTTCTCCAAATAAAATATTTTCCTGAGTGTTGCAATTGCTGTCTGTAATCTCATTCTTCATTTTACCAAGGCAAGGCCTCCCCGCCCCGCGCACACTCGTGCGGCACATCACCGACATCCACACTCCTGCAGCTTTCAACTGCCCTTACAGCAAGGTCGCGCTGCCCTCCTGGAGGTGCCACGAAAGACAATCCCTGCCCATCTGTGTGGCTGCTGCGCTCGAGCTGCCGGGTCTGCACCGGGGCCCAGACGAGGGCAGTCCACCCCGCGGCCACCCCCTGACCAAGCTGCGGAGCCGTGGGCCCCAGGACACTCGCTCTCCGACGCTGACGCCCTTCCTCTCTCCCGCGCGTTCCTAAGCACACGGCGGGCACAGGGACGAGTCCGTGGCGGCAGCGGGCTCCGCTGACCCGGAGGGACCGCACGTCCTAGCCCGCCTGGGCACAGCTCCTGCCAAAGACACTGGATGCGCGGCCGCAGGGCCGGCTGTCCGCCTGACGTCACGCCGGAAGTGGGCGCGAGGGGCGGGCCGACGCCGGAAGCTTTCCATCATCCGCTTCCGGCCGGCGGCTTCCGAGTGCCAGCCTTTCTTCCGGCAGGCGCGTGACTTCCTTCTGGCGGGCGCGCGGAGTGGGCACGCACCCCATGGCGGTGGCCTCGTGCGGGCCGGTGGAGCTGGGCTTCGCCGAGCCGGCCCCGGCGTGGCGCCTGCGCAGTGAGCAGTTCCCCAGCAAGGTGGGCGGGCGGCCGGCATGGCTGGGCGCGGCCGGGCTCCCCGGGCCCGGGGCCCTGGCGTGCGCGCGCTGCGGCCGGCCGCTAGCCTTCCTGCTACAAGTGTACGCGCCGCTGCCCGGCCGCGCCGACGCCTTCCACCGCGGCCTCTTCCTCTTCTGCTGCCGGGAGCCGCCGTGCTGCGCGGGCCTGCGAGGTGCGGGGCCTGCCCGGGCGCTTCTGGTGGGCAGCGGGAGCTCCCTCCCCTCGGTGCCTAGGAGCGTTTACCTGGGTCCTTCGTATTTACTGTGTAACCTGGCAACTGTTCCCATGCTGTTTCCTAACCCCAGGTCTTTGACTAATCAGTTGGTACTAATTGTGGGTGCTTATGTTCAGATATTAGAAGTTAACTTTTAGAAAGATGGGTTACAGTAGCTAGTTCTTTTTGCAGTATTTCTTAATGATTAATCCTGCTGTTAAGGCTCCAAGAGCTAACTCAGTTGTTTGTGCCGGAGAAAATCTAGTTTCTGGGATTTAAAAGCTCTGTATTCTTTTTGTTTTGTTTTTTCTTTCTTCCCCTTCAGGAAAATAAGGTCCTTGAAAGAGAAAACTTTAATTTCTCTCTCTTTTTTTTTTTTTCTTTAAATGAATGTCTTTATTTTACTAGGCCAGCATAAAGGCTCAAATGTTTAAACTGCTATTTTGTTTCACTGAAAATATGTTTTCTATTCTTTCAGTTTTTAGGAATCAGCTACCCAGGAAAAACGAATTTTACTCATATGAGCCACCCTCTAACAACCCTCCCTTAGAAACAGAAGAGTCTGTGTGTCTCCAGCTTAAGTCAGGTGCTCACCTCTGCCGGGTTTGTGGTTGTTTGGGCCCCAAGACATGTTCCAGATGCCACCAGGCACATTACTGCAGTAAGGAGCATCAGACACTAGACTGGAGGTTGGGACATAAACAGGCTTGTACACAGTGTAAGTCCTTTGTTTTTGTTTTGTTTTCATCGCAGCTCATTTTCATAGTTTCTGTCAACTCAGATATGTTATTTTCAGGTTAACTTTAAAGTTAAAATTAGAAAATGTATAGTACTTTTCAAAATTTTCATACCTGGTAACAGACATTTTTATGAAAGAGTTGGCTCTGAAGTCATAATCACTTCTGAGCAGCCTTGCTTTTTTTTTTTTGCAGTACTGGGGATTGAACTCAGGGGCATTCTACCTCCAACCTATACCCCAGCCCTATTTGTTATTCTTTATTTTGAAACAGGGTCACACTAAGTTGTGGAGTGCCTCACTAGGTAGCTGAGGCTGGCCATGAACCCGGATCCTCTGGTCTCAGCCTCCCGAATGCTTGG
>PVLC010039153.1:0-14397 GCA_004027655.1 Graphiurus murinus
ATTTACATTCCACCAGAAGGTCTCAAAGTAGTCACAGTGTCACAAAGTGAATGGTGAGCAGGAGAGGAAAGCTGGAGGCTGCAGAGTAGGTTGGAGGGGAGATGTGGGAAGGTTCCTGGAGGACGTGGCTTCTAATTTGAGACCTGAAGGTTAGGGGGTGGTATGGATGGCATGGGGAGGCTGGGGAGAAAATAATACCCAGGCAGAGAGAAGAATATTTGCATAAGCCAGAGTCCAGAGTGCTGGCTTCTAGGTGGGGGCAGAGGCACTGAAAACCAGGAGGTTGATGCCAAGGGTACTGGATGTCACTTTTGTTTTTTCCTGCAGTACTTGGGATTGAACCCAGGGGTATTCTACTGCCAAGCTATAGCCCCAGACCTTTTTTATTTTTGGTTTTGAAGCAGGATCTTGCTAAGTTGCTGAGAATCTCACTACTTCCTGAGGCTGGCCTCAAACCTGCGATCCTCCTATCTCAGCCTCCCAAGTACTGGGATTACAGGCATGTGCCACCATGCCCAGCTGAGTGATGTCACTTTCTGGATCCTCCCTCCTAGCTTGGATCTCTGCCCCTTGGCCATATGTGTGGTCCAGTGTCTTCTTCATTCTATGCCAGGGTTAGAAGACTTGGTCAGCAGAGGTGAGGGGGATGCCCAGGAATTTTTTCCCCTGTGGAAATAGCAACCAAGGGAGTATCTGGAAAGTGGTGTTGGTGAGTTTGAGGACAGGAGGTGTCCTGTCTTTCACAAAGGCCGCAGCCTGAAGTAGGCTCCAGCCAGTGCTCCCTCCCGGCCTTAGGTGGGCCTGCCTGTGAGCTACACCATCTGCTCAGGGAATAAAGTCCACCTGAGGCTGTGTTTGCCTCACCTGGGTGCAGTTTCCTGCCTGTTTGCAGCTCTGACCCAGCTGTGCTGAAGGAAGCTTGCAGGGACTCAGCGGTGGCTCAACTCTGAGGAATTTCCTGGCCTGGCTGAGTCAGGGGCCTACCTGTACCAACTACCGGGGTGGGGCAAGGGATAAGGCTGGCTCAGCCTTGCCACCACCTCCTCCATCTTTCCCATCAGTGTTCCTAAAGTTCCCGGTGTACAGTGAAGCCACTGGTGCCCTGAGGTTTTACAGTCCTGGGGAGACTATTACTCGCTGGTATGTGTGTTGTCTTAACATGGTCAGAGCCAGATCTTTGCCCATCCTTGTATGTCCACCTGACCAGGCAGGCATTGGGATGTCCTTATTTTTTACAGGTGAGTAGCTGAGGCTTTGAAAGGCTAAGCACTTGACCCAGGTGATGGGCTGGGCTTTGAGGTCCTTAGAAGGTGCCCTGAACCACTACACTGGCAGAGATGTCCCCTCTGCTTTCCTGGGGCCTCGAATTTCGGAGCCCTTCATTGACCCCTGGTGTAGGACACCTTTCCTTCCTACCCTGGGAAGGACGGAGGTGGAGCTCTTGGATCCGGGAAGGAATGTCACTTGGGTGGCCTTGCCAGGGCTCTTAGAGGCTGAGGGAATGGCCCTCATTGGCATTCGGTTTTGCTTAACTTACCATCTTAACCTTTTTTTTTTTTTTTGTGGTACTGGGGGTTGAACTCAGGGGCATTCTACCTCCGAGCTATACCCCCAGCCCTATTTTTAATTCTTTATTTTGAAACCGGGTCTCACTAAGTTGCGGAGTGCCTCACTAGGTAGCTGAGGCTGGCCGTGAACCCGGATCCTCTGGTCTCAGCCTCCCCAATGCTGGGATTACAAGTGTGCGCCACCACGCCCGGCCCATTTTAACCATTTTTAAGTGTAAGTGCAATGATGTTAAGTGCTTGTTAGTGTGTAGCCAGCTCCACTATCCTTTATCTGAGGAAACTGAACTCTGTACCCACTAACGATGACTTCCCATTCCGCCCTTCTCTGCCCCTGGCAACCTCCCTTCCACTTTCTGCTTCTGCGGGGACTCAGGCTGACCCTTCATCTGTTTGTTCTGTTCCAGAATCTCCCCGAGGTGCTCCCCCCAGGCAGCAATGCCAGGATGCCCGTCTCTACTGTCCGTCACCAAGATGGCAGCCAGGAGCGGCCAGCAAGCTTGACATCCACCACCTCCTCGTCCGGCTCTTCCCGTGACAGCCGCAGTGCCATGGAGGAACCTAGTGGCCCTGAGGCAGCAGTCCAGAATGGAGCAGGCTCCCCACATGGCCGGCACGCCCCCAATAGCAACAACAACTCCAGCAGCTGGCTGAACGTGAAGGGGCCCCGCTCCCCGTTCAACAGCCGGGCGGCGGCGGGGCCCGTGCACAAGCTTAGCTACCTGGGCCGGGTGGTGCGGGAGATCGTGGAAACGGAGCGCATGTACGTGCAGGACCTGCGCAGCATCGTGGAGGTGAGTGCTGAGGCCGCCGGGGGGGCCCTTCCGTGTTCTCGCAGGGCCGGGGGCACTGGCCTCTAGGGGCCTGGTTCTCCAGTACAAACCCATTTTTACCCCAGAGAGGAAAGTTCTTCTTGGTCCATTTGTCTCAGGACATCTGCCTCCCATGGAGCAATGGGGAGGCCCCGGAGCTCTTGCCCCGGGGAAGCTGTTGACTGCTCATGGTTCCTTATGACACTGAGCCACATCAGAAGCTTGGGCCATAGAACTTCCTGCAGGTGCCCAGGGAGTCAGCACCGTTGATAGGGAGGGAGGGAGGAGGATGCACAATACTCTCTGGGGATGGAACCCCGGCACCTGCGTCCAGATCCCCACTCTGCTGTTTCCTGGCTATGGTGTCTCCAGTTTACACGTAACTCAGGTTCTTCATCTGCAAAGCAAAGATCCGCCTAACTCACAGGGCTGTGTAGGTGAAGTCTCACACCAGGCAGGCCCCAGGGAATGGTGGTGTGTGGTTGCTGTTGAAAAGACCCTCTGTCCAGCTGTGGAGAAGGGTATTCGTTTGCTAGGGCTGCATAACAAATCACCACAAACCAGGTGGCTTAAAACAACAGAAATTAATTCTGTTGGTTCAGAAGTCCAAAAAATCAAGGTTGCAGGGCTGGTTTTCTTAGGAGCCTGCAGGGAGAATGGGTTCTGAGCCGTGATGGCTGACACTCTTTGGCCATAGGTGCACCATTCCAATCTCTTCCCATCGCTTTTGTGTCTCTCCATGTCCTCCCCTTTTATAAGGACACCAGTGATTGGATTGAGAGTGTACTCTAAGTATTATATCATCTTGAGACCCTTAACTAAGGATATCTGCAAGACCCCTCTTTCCAAATAAGGCTGCATTAGCCAGGTATGGTAGCACATGCCTATAATCCCAGTACTTAGGCTGAGACAGGAGGATCGCAAGTTTGAGGACCGTCTCAGCAATGTAGCAAGATTCTCAGCAACCTAGTGAGATCCTGTTTCAAAGCAAAAAATAAAAAAATGTCTGGAAGGGTGTAGGTTGAAGGTAGAATGCCCCTGGGCTCAATCCTCAGTACCACAAAAATGAGACAAAATAAAACAAACAAGGCTGCATTCTGAGGTACTAAGTGGAGGGGAAGTTTGGGGCGGGTGCTGGCTGTGAAGTTGCTTCGTAGTTGTAAAATGCAGTACAGAATTGAGGTGTGGACAGGGGAGGTGGGAGGACAAGATGGAGCCAGGAGGAGCCGGGTTTTGACCGCCTCTCTCCATGCAGGACTACCTCTTGAAGATTATCGACACACCAGGGCTACTGAAGCCAGAGCAAGTCAGTGCCCTCTTCGGGAACATAGAAAGCATTTATGCACTGAACAGGTGTGTGAACCAGCCTGACATCCACCACTTTCTGTTGATGAGGTTGACCTCAGGGCCAGGGAGAGCAGGGGCTGTGATATGTGGACCTGAGGATGGGAAAGGGAGGTCCATCCTTGCACAAGGGCACACTTAGCTCCATGCAAAAGAGAGGGCACCATCTGGGAAGTGTGCCTTGGAGCTCATGCGCTTGGGGCGGAGTGGGGGAGGGGATAATTTGAGGGCATGTGTTTGCTGGGTCCAGCCTGGGCCAGCACGCTCTCAGGGGACCGCTAGATGCTGGCACACTAGTGCTCTTTCTTTGGGTAGATCCTTTGTCCTCATTTGCACATCTCACAATTTCTTCTCCTCCTTCCCACCCATCCCAAGGGAAGTCAGGACTCCCTGGAGATGATCTAACCTGTTAGTGGAATGCACAGGCCAGGCAAGACTGTGGGGGAGGGTGAGCAAGTCCTGGCGAGGGAGGGACTGCCTCTGGGCAAAGGGAGCTGCACGAGGACCCACGTCAGGTACAGGTGCTGGGGAGGAGGAGCCGAGCTTGGGGAGCATGTTGACAGGACAGGAGGACACTTCCCCGTTCCCTTCAGATGGGCAGAGGGGCCTCTGCAGATAGAAAAATCTGGGAAGACAGGACACAGGCAAGACTTAGGCAGATTGGGGGCAGGGAGAGGGCTAGGTAAAGAGCAACACAGGTGGAGGAGGCAGGGGAGCACTGTTTCTGCGGTTTTCTACATTACTCCCATCTAAGATCAGGGTGCCAAGACTTACCATGTCTCTCCCTGCTTCTTGCGTCCTTCCCATCTGGGAGCCTTCTTTGCTAGGTCCCTCTCTTTTTTCCCCCTTTAATCTCTGCTTTTGTGTGTTTGACTCCTGCCCACAGAGGAGCTGTGTCCCCTCCTGAGGTGGGTACTGGTGTCCACCTCCTCTCTTGCTTGCTGAGCACGTGGGGCTCCCTGTCTTTGTGGTGTGCTGATTCTTTCTGGGGCAGGGTTCTCTCAGAGTGGAAGCCCTGACTCTTGGCATGACGGCAGGGCTGGCTTTGAGTGTGGGTCTCAGGAGGTGGGGAAGAGGGCGTGTCTCGCAGAGGCCAAGCTCTGATGGCCACTCTCCCCTCACCCAGCCAGCTCCTCAGAGACCTGGACAGCTGCAATAGTGACCCTGTGGCTGTGGCCAGCTGCTTTGTGGAAAGGGTAAGAAGGCCTGGGTCCTTGCCACTTGTCATGTCTTGCTGGGAGCTCAAAAGAAACAGGAATGCATAAAACATAAGAGGAAAACATACGAGGACACCTGAGCCCCGGGGGATGCCTCTCCAGGGGCAGGGCCAGCACCCTTCCTTGAAGGGAGGGATGTTCTGGGGTGGAGCCAGGGGCTACTGGGTGGATAGGGTGCCCTAGACAAATGAATTCAAAGTCGGCTGTGCAGGCACGCAGGGGAAAGTGGACAGAGTGTGCTCAGGGGCCAGGGGCCCCACCAGTTCTACAATCAAATGAGAAACTCCTTCAAGTCACTATTTTTGGTCTTTCCTTAGAGCCAAGAGTTTGATATCTACACCCAGTATTGCAACAACTACCCCAAGTGAGTAACTGGGGTGGAGAGGGGAGGCCAAGCCGTTTGGGGAGCCTCTTGGTCCTCACCAGGCCTCTCCCAGGCGGTGACTCTCCTCCTCCCCACCCCAGCTCCGTGGCCGCCCTGACAGAGTGCATGCGGGACAAGCAGCAGGCCAAGTTCTTCCGGGACCGGCAGGAGCTGCTGCAGCACTCGCTGCCCCTGGGCTCCTACCTGCTGAAGCCAGTGCAGCGCATCCTCAAGTACCATCTGCTGCTCCAGGTAGCCCAGGTGTCCTGCTGAGGATGGGGGCCTGAGGGAGGGGCTGGGCCTTTGAGTCGCCCTCGCCAAACCCCTGCCTCTTGCGCAGGAAATCGCCAAACATTTTGATGAAGAAGAGGACGGCTTCGAGGTAGTGGAGGAAGCCATTGACACCATGACTTGCGTGGCCTGGTACATCAACGACATGAAGAGGAGGCATGAGCATGCTGTCCGGCTCCAGGTGCTCTGGGGCTGGGGCAGGGAGCGTGGCCGCCCTGCTGGGATGAGCTGAGGGGTGGCACCTGTGTCTGTGCCAGCCTCCTGGGGCCTGTGAGGTCTGACCCTGGGGCTCATCTCTGCTGCAGGAAATTCAGTCACTGCTCATCAACTGGAAGGGGCCGGACTTGACCACCTATGGGGAGCTGGTTCTGGAGGGCACGTTCCGGGTGCACCGCGTGCGCAACGAGAGGACTTTCTTCCTCTTTGACAAAACGCTGCTCATCACCAAGAAGCGGGGCGATCACTATGTCTACAAGGGTCACATCCCGGTAACCAGGCTGCCCTGCTCTTCTGCTGCCTTCTCTCCTTCCCAAGGGGCCCTGGCTCCTCTGCTTCCTGTCAGCTTCATCAGGCTCCAGCACCACCTCCTGAAACTGCCTTGCAGGCCGGGTCCCCTCCCTCCTGCCTGACCGCCCTTTCCCTCTGCCCCAGTGCTCCTCGTTGATGCTGATCGAAAGCACCAGAGACTCCCTGTGCTTCACCGTCACCCACTACAAGCACAGCAAGCAGCAGTACGGCATCCAGGTGAGGGGCGGCAGGGTGCAGGGCGGGGGACCCAGACTTCCAAGTATACTCGCTCGCGATTCCTGACTTCTTGGCTCACCTGGCCCAAACCTTATCTATAAAGTAGGTGTCATTGCGGGAGCCTCTTGGTTTCAGTGAGGGGTCAGGGCTACTTCACAGAGGCCCCAGGGCAGCCCCCCTTTCCTCTCCTTCCTCCCACCCCCAGACAGAAGCACTGTGCCTGTAATAATCCACGGTGCCTTTCTCTTGGGCCCTCTCAGGCCAAGACAGTACAGGAGAAACGGAACTGGACTCACCACATCAAGAGGCTCATCCTGGAGAACCACCACGCCACCATTCCCCAGAAGGTCAGTTCCCAGGGTGCTCCTGCTGGCGTGTGGAGAGAGCGTGTCCCTCTGGACCAGCCAGGGCCCCACCTTCTGGACACTGGCTCCGCTGGACAGTGGTGCTGCTATCCCAGATGCATGGGCCTTGGCACGGCACTATGGGGTGTCCTCGTGGGCAGTAAGGTGGTAACCAGGGGGCATTCTTTCCCTTCCAGGCCAAGGAAGCCATCTTGGAAATGGATTCCTATTGTAAGTGACCCTTTTCTGCCTGTTTTGTCCCTAATTGTGCACATTGCTAGGTCAGGCTGCATCCTGGAAAAGCATCACCTGACATTTCTATTCCAGGAGCAGAGAGGACAGGGGACTCCTGTCAAGGGCTGGAAGTCAACCGCACAATTAGGGACATAATCCTGCTGAGGGCTGGCAAGGCCTCTCAATGCTTGACGCCCTGTAGATGGATGAAGATGGACGGGGGTTCCGGAGGCATCTGGCCCCTGGACCCCGGGTGGAGGGCGGAGCTGTAGCTGGTATGGATAGGGTCTAGGCCAAGGCCGATGGGAAACCTAAAGCCCAATTGTCTCTCCTGGGTACAGATCCCACTCGCTACCGAGGCAGCCCAGAGCGGCTGAAGAAGGCCTGGTCGTCCCAGGACGAGGTGTCCACCCAAGTGCGCCAGGGCCGCCGGCAGTCTGGTAAGGAAGGGGCTGTGTGGGCACAAGGCCTCTTTGTAGGAGCCTGGACTGGGCTGGGAGCCATCTGTGGCAACATACAGGGCTGCCACTTGCATCTTCCCAGAAACCCAGGGAAGGGCAGCAGGGAAGGTCAATAGTCATCCATTCTTACTCATTCGGGTCTTGTGCCCTTTCTCAGCTCCTCTTCCACCTGAGCCTCCCTCCTCTGCCACTCAGTACTGAGTCAGCCACGAGTTACACTTGGACGTCAGTTCTGGAATGACAGAGTAGAAGCAGGACATGAGGAAAATGAGTTAGACCAAGTGGCACCAAATCCAGACAGGAAATATTTACTTTGGGTCTCAGGGAAAAGTTCCATTTTCCTCCCCTGGGTTTTCTTCCATTGCTGGACTTGCTAATGTGTTCTTGGATCTATTGGAATGAATCGTCTATTAAGAAAGAGAAAACCTTGACTTTATTCTTAGTTCTGCAGTGATGGGGGAAGGGGCGTTTTCTACATCTGTTTTTACTCTGTTCTTCAGTCTAGGGCCAGGACAGACCTGGGCTAGGGTTGGGGTGGGGTGAGAACTACCTTATAGTTGCCCCAAGAGAAGGATTTTGGAGTGACTGAGAGCAGTATAGAGCAGCTTAGATCCATGAGTGCCTTGGGTTTTGATTGGCCATGACCACGGATGCCCTGGTCACGTAGGATTAACGTAGGGCTTTGGCCTTCTAGAAGGTGGAGCCAGGTAGTCTCTGGAAAGCTTTTGTGTTTAGTATTACTCTGGGTAGATCTTGAACCTTGGGCAATTTTGGAATGGTTACAAAAGTTTTATGTTAAAAGCTCTGTTAGGGGTGTAGCTTTATTGGTCTCTGACTCTTTATTTCCCTGACATTATATTTCTCTTTCCTTTCTCTGACATTCCCCCTTAACTTGTTATAGCATGATGTAGTATCGGAAACTTCTGGCTTCTGGGAGCACTCAAGTGATGATGGTAGTGATGGCAGTAGTGATGCTGTCAAAGCGTCAGCCTCAAAACTTTAGCTCTGATGTACAGCTCTTGTGGATGTGTTTAAAACCATTGAATTATACTCTGTCAGTGGGTGAATTGTAATGTGAATTATATCTCAATCAAATTGTTACCAAAAACCAAACAAAACTTCAGCTATCCAAGGCACTTGTGAAATGAGCCATTTTACAGAGCTGGAATTTCCACGTGGCTTGAGAGTTTAGCCTGTAAATACTTAGAGTTGGGTTAGCTTCTGTGTGTGTGTGTGTGTGTGTGTGTGTGTGTGTACTCGAGTTCATGTGTGCACACTCATGTGCATGTATGTTTGGTAGTACCAGAGATCAAACCCAGAGGTACTCGCCACTGAACCACAGGTCCCCTCCCCTCACTCTGAGACAGGGTCTAAGTTGCTCAGGCTGGCCTAGAACTTGTAATCTTCCTACACCAGTCTCCCAATCTGCTGGAATTATAGACATGCACCATTGCACCCAGCTCTGTGTTTCAGTTATAACTATTAGGAAACAAACATATTTCTGAAATATGTTTAATACTTTTGAGCCTTTTAGAATAGAAAGTGCGGGCCACACTTGAACTTTTTCTTTTTTGGAACTGATGCTGTGATGTCATTAATGATATGGAAACTACAAGACGGCTGGGAGGGGGGATGGTGGTCAGCGGGGCGGGGCCGTGGTTTGCCATAGAGACAACCTGCATTCCAGGCATTTGTCAACAGATCTACGGTGATGTTTGTGTGTAGTATCCCTTTGTCCTCCTCCTATGTGTTAGAAATCAATTGAAGGAACTTATGGGAACTGTGTGTAAAAACAGCCTAGGGAGCCAGGCATGGTGGTGCACCCCTGTAATCCTAGTACTCGGGAGGCTGAGGCAGGAGGATCACAGGTTCATGGCCAGCCTCAGCAACTTAGCAAGGCCCTCTGCAACTTAGTGAGACCATGTTTCAAAATAAAATAACACTAGGGCTGTGGCTCAGAGGTAGAAGGCCCCTGGGTTCCTTCCCCAGTACCATAAAAAAACAAAACAAAACAGACTAGGGAGTTGCTGAGAGGGACTTAGGCCACATGCAAGAACTTAGTGCCTGGGCTCAGCTATCTACTCTGCTTGCCTCGGGGTTTCTCCTGCATGTTCCTTCCAGAGATCCAAGTTGGGCAGACAAGCACATGATGGGATAAGTAAGGTCTATGGTTACATCTTAAATTATTTGTCACTTTTTTTTTTTTTTTTTTGGTGATATTGGAGATTGAACCCAGAGCCTCACATATGTTAGGGAAGTGCTCTGCCTCTGAGCTACATCTCCAGCCCCTATTAAATATTCTTGATTACAAGTTCTAAGATGAAAGATTAGAATATTTTTCTGTTTCTCACTTCAAGCGATTAGGTGTTTACTTCTGTTACTGCAGATAGAGTGTTGTGTGCATGTGTATGTGTATCTCGGGAAAAAAGTTCTTCAGTATGATCTTCTACCAAGGATCAGCTAAGGGACCTTGGCAGACTTTCCCTCTGGCTCCAAGTTTGTAGACAGTTGTGACCAGCCTTAAGCCCCACTTAACACCAGCTGGGCAAAGGTGGGGACAGGCTCAGGGATCTGTGGAGAGTTCTCTTGAGACAAGGTCTTCTTATCCCTGCTCCCCACCTCAGGTCTGTCCTCAGAAAGCCTGGGGTATGATGTGATGATACCACCGGCCTAATGGACATGTTTTGTATCCTGTCCCCAGAGCCTGGTCACCCCCTGTCCAGCCGGGCAACGCTCCCCAGCAGGCAGCGAGGCTTCGTGATGCCAGGCCTTCAGGGCCGTAGAAAGTCGGGTGCGACTTCTGCTCTTAGCTGTGGTGCTGTGCGGGGGCTTGGGTGGGGCTTAGCTCGTGCGCCCATGGGTCCTTGCAAGGGGGGCAGGGTGCCAGGTGGAGGCAGGGCTGGTTGGTCTGAAGGGGCAGCACGGGCCCTGGCAGGTGTGCTAATGCAGAGACTGGGCAGTGACTGTGCTGTGGGGCTCCAGGGCCCCACCTTTCTGTTGGTAAGGTGTCCGCAGGTTCGGTGACACGGTGGGGGGTGTCTTCCTGGGGCCCTCGGGTTGCTGGGGGTGAGCCAGAGGGACTTTGAGCTGGTGATGGGCTGGTGGTGCTGGGACCAGGCCAGTGGGCTGTTCCCTGGCTTGCACTGACTAACCATTTATGTTCCTTCTCAGAGCCGACCAGACACCTGCTCAGACAACTGAACGAGAAAGGTGAGTATGTGAGGAGGGTAGAGAGCCATTCCCAGGGAGCTCGAGGTGGGCCAGGGGGTGAAGCAGGTAATGACCTTGGGGGCCGGTAGAGGGGAACTGGGCCTCTGTTCCCCCCGCTGAGGGCCTCAGTCCTGCTGCCCGAGCAGGGAGCCTCAGCAGCATGTCCTGTACCCTTTCCACAGGGGCCTAGTGGCCCTGGGCTCCTGATCTGTCTATGAGTCATTCCTTTGAAAACCCAGAGACTGGGTGAAGGGTCTGGGAGCAGGAGCCCCAGCAAGGCTTCCCCTGGGCTCTGGTCTCTCTAAAGAGGCTTTCTCCTGCTTATTGGTGTTTCCTCTCCCCTGCCCCTCACCGTGTGCTGGGGACCTGACGGTGCTGTCGGCAGCCAGAACAGCAGGAATGAAGGTAAGGCCAAAGCGTGTGAAGGCCGGATGTGGGGGGTGGGGGAGTGACTGGGCTGCGGGTTTTGGGATGGCCCAGCACCCCTACTCTCATCTTCATTCATTCAACACATGTCTAAGAAAGGGCCCTTGTCCTGGGGACCCTTGAGTACCTTCTTTCTGGAGTGGCAATCTGGGGGTGGCCTGCCCAGCCCAGATCTCCTTTCATTTTTCCCTGTCTGGGGCAGGCAAGCCTTTTCTGGTCCTGTACTTCTGACCCAGTCCCAGCCTGCTCAACGTAAAATGCCCCCCTCCTCACTGGGCCCCAGCAGAGGCTGGGGTTGGGCATGCAGGTATGGCTTTCTGTGAAAAGCCTCCCCTCCCCCAGTTGCCCCTAGGAGGAGGGGAGGTCACCCACACGGCTGGTCACGAGGGGGTCTTGTGCTCTGAACAGCATGCGGGCAGCGCTGGCACCCTCCTGGACTTTGGGCAGCCCCCCCATACACGGGGCCTACAGCCAGAGGCTGAAGGGGCTGCTCAGGAGGAGAAGGAAGAAGAGGAGGAGGTGGTGGAAGAGGAGGAGGAGGAGGAAGAACAGGAGCAGGCCTTTCCGGTCTCTCTGGAGGACCTGGCAGGGCATGAAGGCAGCGAGAAGGGGGTCAGGCCAGAGCCCCCAGGCTCAGAGGAGGAGGAGGAGGAGGAGGAGGAGAGTCTGGCAGTGGCGGAGCAGGTAGCCGACTTTGCCAGCTCCCTGCTGGCCGCCCTCCACTGCTGGCACTATCGAGCCAACGCTTTACTTTTCTCCCGGGGTGCCATGGTGAGGTGTCTCTTTGATCCCCCCTCTTCTCTGCATGCCCCCAGCATGTGCATGCCCATCCATGCCCTCCCCAACCTGCCTCATCCTCCCTTGCTGTTGTCAGCACTTTTTAACCTCCTCGCTCACTGTCATGCCCTGGTGGGTCCCTGGCATGCGCTGTCCCAGGACTGGATACTAACCAGTGTACGCCCACTGAGTGGGACTAATGGGGTGGGGGTCGTGGGATGAGGAGAAGCCAGCATGGCATGGAAGGGGAGGCGACTAGGCTTTTTCAAAGCTGCATGCTTGTGGAGATTTCCGAGGCCCCAGGCCTGGAAGTCTGGGTTGCTCTGGAGTGGCTGGGGTCCAGGGCTGGCTCTCAGTGCAGCCCGGCCTCCTTGGGGTATGGGAGGCACTGCCGATGTTGGGCAGCAAGCCCCAACTGTCCTGAACTTGATCATTGACCTATCTCTGCTTGCTGCAGGGGAAGGGGCACAGGGAATCTGAAGGCTCCAAGAGCTGCAGAAGGCCCAGCAACCGGTCTCCAACCAGTGCTGAGAAACGCATGAGCTTTGAGTCTGTCTCTTCCCTGCCAGAGGTGAGTGGCCAGCAGGTGGAATGGAAATGGTGCTGGGTACCTGGAACCCACGTCTCCAGGTCTGCAGGCAGGTCTTTCAAGGCATAGGCTGTCCTACTGGGCCCCTGGGAACAGAGATTCCCCACCCCCAGGGCTCTGTCCCTTTAGGAGGCCTGTCCAGCCTAGGGGTGCATGATTTGGTGAGTCTCTTTCTACAAGTTAGAAAAAGGTGACCCTTTCTTGGGGCAGAGGCAGTCCCATGCCATGAGGCACAGCTAATAGAAGTGAAGAAGATTTTAGGTCTCCTCAGCCAGGTTGCCTTGTAAAGGCACAAGGGCCTGCCCCTGCCAGCTTGCCAGGCACTTAATCACTCCTGCAGCCACCTGGACGAGGGGTGGGGTATCTGCTGGACATCTCCTCTATGTGTGATGTTTTGTCTCTTTCTTCTTTTCCCCACAAGAGCTCTAGAAGGAAAAGAGGCTCTAAAAGGTTGCGTGGTGGCTGGACCATAGCTTCTGAAGGGCACAGCTGAGGGCAGACCTGGGGCTCTGGCTCAGAGGCTCACTCTCCTCCCCCAACTCATGCCGTCTGTGGGCTGAGTGGAGTTGACTCCTTTGCTTTCCCGAAGTTACAAGGCAAATATCATGAGCCAAGGCTAGACCCCAGATTGGGCCTCACAGCCAGGATGAGACTTAGAACCCAGATGACACTGGATAGGAGCATAGCATGATTGTCTTAGTCTGTTTGGGTTGCTATACCTTAGGTCCGGTACTTATAAACAACAGAAATGTATTCATAGTCCCAAAGGCTGGGAAGCCCAAGATCAAGGCACCAGCAGATTCTGTATCTAGTGAGGGCGTACCCTCTGTTTCATAGATGTCACCGTCTTGCTGCATCCTCACATTGGGAAAGGGCTAGGAAGCTCCCTGGAACTTTTTATTTTTATTTTATTTTATTTTTGTGGTACTGGGGATTGACCCAGGGGCAGTCTACCTCCGAGCTATACCCCTAGCCCTATTTTTTATTCTTTATTTTGAAACCGAGTCTCACTAAGTTGCAGAGTGCCTCACTAGGTAGCTGAGGCTGGCCGCGAACCCGGATCCTCTGGTCTCAGCCTCCCAAATGCTGGGATTACAAGCGTGCACCACCACCGGCTTCCCTGGAACTTTTTATAAGGGCACTAATCTCATTCATGAGGGTACAGCCCTTGTGATTTAGTCCCTTCCCAAAGACCTTACCTCTTAATAGTATCGCACTGGGTATTAGGTTCTAATGTGTGGATTTGGGGGTGATATCAACACTCAGACCATAGCAAGCAATGCTGTCCAGCAATAATAGACTGTGAGCCCCGTGTATAATTTCAATTGTTTTTAGTAGCCATGTTTAAGAAACCAAAAGAGGGAAGGCTGAGATAGGAGGATCATAAGTTGGAGGCCAGCCTTAGCAACTTAGACCTCAGCACTTAGTACCCCCACCCCTCAATTAAGAATAAACAGGTGAAGTATTTTTTTGTGTGTGTTTTTTTTTTTTTGTGGTACTGGGGATTGAACCCAGGGGCATTCTACTGCCAAGCTACACCCCCAGCCCTATTTCAGGATCTCACTAAGTTGTGGAGGGCCTCACTAAGTAGTTGAGGCTGGCCGCTAACCCAGATCCTCCTGTCTCAGCCTCCCAAGTACTGGGATTACAAGCAAGTGCCACCATGCCCTTTGGTGAAGTTTATTTTGGTGATATATTTTATTTAACCCAGTAGGGCCAAAATATTATGTAATCAATATAAAAAATGATATATATATTTTTAGGGAGGGTACTGGAGGTTGAACCTAGGAGCATTCTACTTCTAAGCTACACCCCTAGGCCTATTTTTAATTTTTATTTAGAAACAGGGTCTCACTGGGCATGGTGGTGCATGCTTATAATTCCAATGCTTGGGAGGCTGAGACATGAGGATCACAGGTTTGAAGCCAGCCTCAGCAACTTAGTAAGGCCCTCCACAACTTTGTGAGATCCTGTTTCCAAATTATAAAATAAAAAAAAAAAAAAAAAAAAAAAAAAAAG
>PVLC010039154.1:0-14597 GCA_004027655.1 Graphiurus murinus
TCAAAGTCAATCACTAAACTGACCAGGAGATAGGGGGAGGGTGGGTGGGAATTGGGGAAGGGTTAATGAGAAATATGTGCATGGATGTCTTTACCTGTACTAGCTTGTACCCAACAAAAATGTGTGATTAACCCTGTTGTACCCAAGAAATGTATAAAATTCCATGCTAAAAAAAAAATAAAAAATAGAGAAAAAAAAATTTAGTATTTTCCCTAGAGTTTGCAATATGCATTAATGACTAGTCTACCTCCATTCTCAAAAGTACTATACTGCTGCACAGATAATAAAGGTAATTTATTACAGAATATTCCCAGTTCTTCCCTTTTGTCCCTTGTTATGTGGCTTTCATTCATTTCACTTCCCCATATACTATAATCACCTAATATATAATTACTAAATATTTCTTTGAATAAACAGTTATCAATTAGATCAGCTAACAATAAAAATAAAATATTTTGTTTTACCTTCAAAAAAAAAAAAAAGAAAGTATTTGTACTGAAACGTCACCAAAAGGAAAATCAGAAATGTTTTTTAAAGTTATACTGTTTGGACCATGTAAAAAGAAAATTAATAAAACCAGTATTCTTACATAGTATTTTTATATCTTGGACCTTGAGTATTTAATGTTTTTCTGAAATAAGATTATAAATGAAAGAGAAGTCAGTGACCCTAATCTCAATTGCAAAAATAAGTGGATTAACTTAATCTCTATGTGTTATGTGTATTGGGGGGTTTACTGGAAATTTAACCCAAGGGAATTCTACAAAAGAGCAATACATCCAACCCTATTTTTATTTTTATTTTGAAACAGTATCTCGCATATTTATTGCATGATGATATCAAACTTGTAATCCTCCTCTTTCAGCTTTCCAAATTCTGGGATTACAAGCATGTGCCACTGTGACACTATGCCTAGACACTTAATTTATTCTTATACTCAGTCCTTTTTCTATACTTTTATTGATGCATTATAGTATCACGTCATAATGCCATTCATAGTGATAATGCACACAGTAATTGGTGTACTTTCCCTAAGCTTCCTCCACATCCCCTACCCCTTCCCAATACATGATATTGAAATTGGCATTGGTATTTTCACATATGTATATAATATCAATGGAAATAATTCCTTCATTAATTATCCCTATCCCCACCCTCCACCTCCCTTGCTCTACTGGAGTTTCTCCTCCATTATCTAAAATATCTCTTGTATCATAATTACTCCCTAGTTTCCACATATGAGAGTAAACGTATGACCCTTCACTTAATGTGACTGGCTAATCTCACTTAATATAATGCTCTCTAGGTCCATCTATTTTCCTGCAAATGATATAATATTGTTCTTTTTTATTGCTAAGTAGAATTCCATCGTGTGTATATCCCATAAATTGGGGTTCATTCATGTGCTGATGTACACCTGGGTCAGTGCCATAATTTGGCTATTATAGACAAGGATATGCATGTATTACCATAATACTCTGATGTCAGTCCCATTGGAAAGATTCTCAGGAGTGCTACAGCTGGATCATATGGTGGATCCATTCCCAGTTTTCTGAGGAATCTCCACACTGAGATCCATAGCAGCTTCATTAATGTGCAATCTAACCAACAGTATTCTTATTTACCCACATCCTTTCCAGCATTTATTGTTTCAAATCTTTATGAATGCCATAGTAATTGGGACTAGATAGTATCTTGACTTTATTTAATTTGAGTTTCCCTGATTGCTAAATATGTTTAACATTTTTTCATATATTTATTGGTCATTTGTATTTTTTGTTTTGTAAAGTATCTATTTAGTTCAGTTGTCCATTTCTTGATTAGGTTATTAGTTTTTTGTTTGTTTGTTTGTTTTAGTGTTAAGTCTTTTAAGTAATTTGTATATTCTAGGTATCAGTCAGTGGTTTACAGAGTTAATGCAATTCATTAAAAATACCAATGTTATTTTTCTCAAAGCTAAAAAATCAGCCCTAACTTTGATATGGAAAAGCAAAAGATTCAGAATAGTCAAAGCAATCTTTAGTAATAAGAATCATGCAGGGTGTATCACAATTCTTGACTTCAAATTATACTACAGACCTGTAATAATAAAATCAGAATGGTATTGGCACAAAAATAGACACATAGATCAATGAAGCAGAATAGAAAGCTAGAGAAACCAATTCACACACTTACAACCAATTAAATTTTGATAAAGATTCCAAAAACTGACATTGGAGAAAAGATAGCCTTTTGAACAAGTGGTGTTGGGAAAACTGGCTATCCATTTGTAGAAAAATGTGATTAAATCCCTACCTCTCAAACTGCCCAAGAGTAAACTCAAGATGCACCAAACACCTGGAAATTAGACCATAGCATTTGAAACTATTAGAAAAAACACCTGGAAATTAGACCATAGAATTTGAAACTACTAGAAAACATATGTCCAACACTGTCACCTATAGGCATAGGTAGAAACTTCCTCAATAAGACCTCCAATGCTCAGTAAATTAAAACAGTTAAAAAATGGAACAGCATTACACTTAAAAAGTTTCTGTTCATCAGAACCATCAAGAGTCTAAAGAGAGAGCCTACATAATGGGAGAAGATACTCAGTCATTCCTTCAAGAAGATACTTAGTTCTTTTACTTTGGTCATGATATAAACTGACCATGGTGGGGCACACCTGGAATCCCAGTACTTGGGAAGCTGAGACAGGATGATTGTATGCCCGAGACCATCCTCAGCAAACCTGTGTCAAAATAAATAAACAAATAAAACCAAGACTATAGCTTGGAGGTAGGATGATTCTGAGTTTGATCCCCAGTAACAGGAAAAAAAAATAGTAGTATGGGTAGAGTGAGAGAAAGCTGAATGCAAATTTTTCAGTAATATCTTCATAGCAACAAAATTGTAGAAGAAAGAAACACTATATGTTATTAATTGTGGATTTCCAAACAGGGAGTAGAAATTAAAAAAAAAAAGTAAGAGAGACTTCTCAAATTTCAAGACAGTGTTCAATTTCCATTCCCTTAAAATATTTTTGTGTATGTATTGGATATAACAGAGGTCTTTAAAAAAATCATTATCACAACTCCCACTCCAACTCTACCATCTTACTGCAATTATAGGAATACTTCATTGTTAAACTAAAGAAAAATAGTCAAATTATTATCTCTATGTATTTTTAAATTTAAATAATAAAGCCTAGTATCAATATATTATCTTTATAACTAATACAAAGTTTGATGATTTAAACTTGATGTATTTAGGTTGCACACTGAAAAATAACTTGCTATACTTTACCTGCATTATTTTCAGATCTGCAGGCAAAGACTTATTGGCATGACTTGTCTCAGAAGAAAACAAGGCTTTCATATACATTGATATCTAATGTTTTTTAGGAATTGCTATTGGAAAGTAATCTCAGTAATAAAGCTACTATTTATTCCATATACTAGAAAACTTGATTATAATGAATCTATTATCATTCTCATTGTTCTTTTAGGGAAAAAAAAAGCAATAAAATAAAATCTAGCTAAATATCTGTGTTTTTCTATTTGATATTTTGACATGTGAAATTTTAATACTATTCAGTCTGATTAGAATATCTAAAATGCCCTCTGTAGTTAAGCTTTATTTTTTGCCTTTTGTTCAAGTATGACATGAAGATTTTAGAAATAATACAATTTTCCTTGATTGGTAAATATAGGAACAAATATGTTTTTCCATAGTGTTACATTAGCTAAGAACTATTGTTTGTTAAGAAAAACATTACAGATATTTTAAACAAAGATTATTTCTAAAGAGGTGAGCAGAAATCCCAAATCTTTCAAGCAAGTAAGATTGTCTTTTCTTTTTTATTTCCCCAATCATTAGAGACTAATCAATAGCTTTTCATTTTCTCTAAGTCAATCTTGAAAACTCCCTGAGCTCAAAATCACTATTTAGTGCCAAAAGAGTGAAGGCCCTCCAGGTACTTTTTATTGGAACTCAACCTGAGCTTTCACTTACGGCTCTTAAGCAGCCTGATAAATATATTTAATTCCATTTTAGCCTGAATTCTAGAAGAAAAAAAAAAAAAACACTGGAGATTTATCAGCATACCTCTTAATTTGTTAACATCTAAACTCAATTTTCTTCTTTTTTTTCCTCCCTCATTGCTATATATAGTTACTGCTGTTGTGAAGAGGTATGTTTAAATGATTGAAATACAGTTTCACCTTGTCAGAACTCTCAAACATACTTCACAAGCATAGAATAGTTTGAAAAATATTAATTTCAAATCCATAAAAAGTATTAGAATGAAAATAAAATTGGACATCTCAACTACTTATTTCTTTGCTTTTTATTATAATCAGAGATAATCCATGTATCAATCAGCAAACTGAGTCTTCACCTCTAGCCAGTAATTAGATTACTTAATGAGATGTTAGAGGCAGAGATAGTCACCACTGAGCTTACCTGAGTGCTGAAGGACGAGTAGGTGCTCTGTCTATACACACACCCAGCATCAATACCAATCTGATTGTTAGAAGTTGACTATTCACTTGACCTCTCCAGTACAGCAGTATCCATAAGTTAACAGGGCACTATAATTGGTGCCTTACTTTTGCAGTGGAGGGTGTTAGCAAGACTGAGTGGTCTCAACACCCACCTTGCCCATCTCCAGTGACACAATGTAAATCAGTATCAGTAAAGAGAGGCTTACAAGTGAGAATCTGAACACTTACATCTACCCAGCCTCATGCTATACCTAAAAAAAGGACTTCTTGATACAAGAGGTTTTACAATGAAATGTCCAAGTGTCTAGTATACAATAGAAAATCACCACTAGAAAATATGCAACCTATATGAGACAGATGTTAGAATTTTTTAAAATTTGTATTGAAGTTGTAACCCAGGAGTATTCTACCTCCAAGCCACACACTAGATTTTTTTTTCTAAACAGAGTCTTTTTAAATTGCTGAGGTTGGCCTTAAACCTGCGATCCTCCTGTCTCAGACTCCCAGGTACTGGGATTATAGGATTATGCCATGGTTCCTGGGTTAACCACTATGATTTCAAAGAAGATAATCAAAAAAATGTTTCAGCAAGTCATGATACATTTGCTTAAAAATGAAAGTTATAGCAAGAAAACAGAAGTTATAAAAAGAATCAAATGGAAATTCTAGAACTGCAAAACAAAATAATGTAACTAAAAGTGCGATGGATTTGCTCAACAGTATGGTGAGGATGATGGATGTTATCATCAGTGAGCCAGAGGACTGATTAGTGTAATGTACTCAATGTGAAAAGAGAATATAGGAAGAAAAAATGAGTGCATATCAGGGCCTGTGGGAAACTAACAAAAAATCCTCACATTCGATATCACAGAGGAAGATGATACGACTCTTTAGCTATAACATTCTTCTTGAAGGAACACAGTGACTGAAAACCTGCTTAAAGAAATAAAAGTTAGAACTTCCAAAACTTGTAGAAAGAAGACAAGAAGCTGAGTGAATCACATGTAGGATAAATTAAAGGAAATATACCCCCCGCCAAAATCACAAGTAATCTGAAAACTCAACACACAGGAAAGGAAGAAAGGAAGGAGGGAGGGAGGAAGAGAGAGAGGTAATGAAAAGGAAGGAAGAAAGTGTGAGGAAAGATCCCCAGAGAGAAGGCGGTAGCCCCACTGGAAAATACATCAAAGATAGCACAGAGAGGGAGTGGCGAGGGTGGAGACCTAAGACTGTTTACCAGAGACCAGGATTAGACAGGAATGTCTCCTCAGGGTGATCAAGCCATTGATAGGATCAACCTTTTGGATTAGACCAAAGAGGAGTGATCAAGATGACCTCTACACTGATTGGCCCTACAAGAAGACACTCCCCTTGCTCTGCCCTATATAACACCTTGCCCCTCATGTAATAAACGGATGAGTTCTCTGATGCTCAGTCCCCGCCGTGTGTTCATTTCCGCGCGACCTTCCTTTTCCGCGGGGAACCCCCTCTCGGGGTAGATGCTCCAGGGAGATCAGGGTAGGGGCCCCCTTTTCGTCCAGAGGACCCCACAGAAGGAACAAAGGAAGGAACGAAGGAAGGAAGGAAGGTCTTGAAAAAAGCAGCCAAAAGAAAACCATATACTACTCACAGAGCCGGAACTTGACAACAGACTTCTCACCTAAAACTGTTGAGACCAGAAGAAGTAATATAGTACCAACTACCAAAGGAAGAGTCTTGTGAGCAGTGAATTTTATAGCTGGTGAGAGATTCTTCAGGAACTAAAAGAAAATAAAGGCATTTTCATATAAAGGAGAAATAAAGAAAAACGTTGTTAGCAATTTTAAGGTATATTTAAATAATTCCTTAAAAGTTTGAAGAACAACTAGTCAATGTTTCAAATCAGAAGGAAAATGAGAGTATAAAAATGCTTAGAAATTCAGAAGTGAAAGAAGAATGTGGAGATGGTTAAAATATGGGTAAATATAATAAATTTCCTTAATTCTGGGTTTCTTAAATCATATTTATTGGTTGAAGCAGCTATTGTAATACCATATGATATGCTTTTTTTGAATATAGAGGTAATACTTGAGTCACTTATATTTTAGAAAGTAGAAGAGCAAAAGTAATTAAATTGTATGATTTCTATACTGTACTCAAGGTAGTACAATACCACTATCAATAGACTATGATCCAAAAACATATTTTATGTGTACTACATGCATATGTGTAATATGTTGCATATTAAAAACATAATCCTACTTTTGCAAATACATATAAATCTAAATAATTGAGATGAAAAGTAGAGATAAACATATCCATAAGAATACTAGGGGATATAGCACATCTATCTAAAGAGAAAAAGACGTTGAGGATATAGCAGGTCTGATCTCTACTAACTTCACCTAATGTATATACAGAGACCACAACAATCAATAACAACAGAACTCACATTCTTTGAAAAAAACAACTCTAACTTTTCCCAAAATCAATCATCTATTGGGCCATAAGAATTTTCACATTTCGAAGTATTTAACCCATTCATCTTGTGTGCTATGATATGACTATATGAATTAAACTTAAAAGCAATAGAAAAATGATAACTGGGAAAGTTCGTAGCCTTCATCAGATTAAACTCTGTATTTGAAAACAATTCATGGCTGCAATATATTTTATTTTATTTATTTTATGCGGTACTGGGGATTGAATCCAGGAGCATTGTACCTCCAAGTTTACCCTCAGCCCTATTTTTATTCTTTATTTTGAAACAGGGTCTCACTAAATTGTGGAGGTCCTCACTAAGTAGCTGAGACTGGCCACAAACTCAGATCCTCCAGTCTCAGCCTCCCAATACTGGGATTACAAGCGTGCGCCACCAAGCCCAGCATTCACAATATATTTTAAATGCAAGACATCTTCATGGAGTTGTACATATAGGAGAACAATTATGAGGTTAGTGTGATAAACAGAAGCCAAATCGTGAAGAATTTCTCATCACAAACTAAAGATTTAGATTTGTCCCCTGAATGCCATTTTTGTGCACTACGAAGGAGTTCAGAACATTTAATATATGCTTTATATAAAATGTTACTCTGAGCCGGGTGTGGTGGTGCATGCTTGTAATCCCGGCATTCGGGAGGCTGAGACCAGAGGATCTGGGTTCACGAGCAGCCTCAGTTACCTAGTGAGGCACTCCGCAACTTAGTGAGACTCGGTTTCAAAATAAAGAATAAAAATAGGGTTGGGGGTATAGCTCAGAGGTAGAATGCCCCTGAGTTCAATCCCCAGTACCACAAAAATAAATAAATAAATAAATAAATAAATAAATAAATAAATAAATAAATAAATAAAATGTTACTCTGGAAGATGGTCCATTATTGGCAGACTACCCTGGAGAAGACCAATCAGTAGGTTGTTGATATAATCTAGACAAGAGGTGCTTTAGCTAAGATGGAAGTAGTGAAGAAGCACAAAAATCAACATTTTCCAAAACTATGAATAAGTTGATGAATAAATCTCTAAGTGCTATTAACAGAGTATATTTCCTTAATATATATTATTAAACATATATATGCACATATATATATAATTTTTCAACAAGGTCTTGAAATACATTGATACATATTACATTGCATATTACTACAAAATATGTAAATGATAGGATTTACAAAAATTCACTATATTTTTATTATAAATCACTCTAAATTAATATTTTCCAGAGCTACGTTATATTATACTCGAAAAGCAATATATATCAAATAAATTTCACACAAAATTATTTTATGACATTAGCACAAATTCTAAATATGACAAAAAGAAAGATTTTTGGGATTACGCATTCCATGCAATAGGCCTAATTTCTGAATTATCCAAATGAAATAATTCCAATGAATTTAACCAGACTTCAGAATCAAACTCACAAAAGGTAAAATATAAACTATGCAAATTGATGACTGAACCTGAATGACTGCAGTATTCATTTTTCATATATTTATATAGATTTACCCATGTAAATCAAAAGGTTGGATGCAAAACTCACAGAAGTAATTCTCTCCTGATTCTTATTTTTAGAATATCAAAATTAAAAATCCACAATTGTACAAAATGGTTTTCAGAGTTTAATTTAGAGAAATGAAATACTTTAAAACAAATTTTAATTTGCTTGGTTGCATTTTTCATTTATTCATTGCATAAAAGTTATAGAATTCCCCACTCTGTACTATGTATTCAGCAGCTGGTAATAAGTATGAAGATTGTTCCTTCTCTCACTGAATTTGCAGGCTGAGATGTGGCCTTTGTTGGACTCAACTAGCTGGAGGCCTCTAAGGATAACTTCAGGCTGTGTTAGGAGATCCAAATGCATTATCTTACAACTTCTCATAAGATTGATATGATTTACATATGTGGAAGCCAAAGTGAAAGAAAAGAGAGGAAATTACTTTCAATGTCATAGATTTTATAAGTAGCTGAGCCTATATTCATTTTCCAGAATTAATTTTCATATTTCCCCTACTCTATGTATTTTAAATATCTTAATTTCCTTTTCATTATAGTCAGAATGAATACTTTTTTTCCAAGTCATTGATTCACCTTCAACTCCTCTAAATGAAAAGGAAATATGAAATTGATAAAAGAAAGGCAGACCAAGAGCATTATTACACAAGGGCTCTGACAAGGGTTTGATAATCTTATCTCTGAAGGTTTGCTGGCAATACTCTCTCTCTTTCTTCCAGAAAAATAATTTTTCTGACAAAAAATAAAGCTGACATCTGATTAACCAGATGGCCCTGGGGATGTAGCATTTTCATGTCCAGGGCATATCTCTTACTTCCCTCAAACTTTACTCAAGTAAATAGAGAAAATAAGGGTTATTACTTTAGTGAATACTTTTTTACATTTTACCAAACTTTTCTGGTTTATGTGCTTAAAATTAGACTTAAAATGCCAAGTCAGACAGCCTTTAATATAGTAAGTACCTGATTATGATTAGGGGAAAGTCGAATGATCTGTGTCCTATACTTTAATTTACAAAGCAGCATCCTCTGAGCAGAAACAGTTGGTGAAAAGGAATCTCCTGAGTAGCACAAACACCAACAGACTAAAATTACCTTCTAGTACGTCACCTTCCAGCTGGTGCCCGGCTCCCGTCTTCTCACCGTATGCTGCTTCTCACACCCGTATTGTGCCTGTTGCCTTCAATTACATCAGGTAATTGAAGGAAAAATTTGCTTTCACTCTTCTATATTCTTCCCAAAATAACTCCTGAGAATCCACTTTTCATTGAGGCAGTTTATTTTTCTCCTATATTGCTCTATCAGCATTTTAAAATTGCACACGAAGTGGCTTAAATATTGGTGACTTTCTTTTAATATACTTTTACTGGTGCTTTGTTGTCTCACATCATAATGTAGTTAAGAATGATAGTAACATACATTACACAGGCACTTGGTATGTTTCTCCCCAGCTGCCTCCCTACCCTGGACCCTTCTCCATACATGATATTGGGAATAGCATTGATAATTTCATGTATGTGCCTAATGTCATTGGTGACTTTTAATATTCACTCCCAGAGGAGCATATTCTCTAATTTCTCAGTGTCCAACTATTGGCATATAGTAAGGTGCTTCATCAATCAATTCTTGATGCTGCCCTTACAACATTCACATCTCTTGGTTTCTCCTTCTAAAATGTAAATTGTTATATACTATCATGACCCAATGAATATATCTCATGAATAATCTATAACATTTTTGATGACAGGTATCTGATTTTACACTTATATTCACTCATTTCAAGGACTCCAGGAAATTTTAATAATAGTATATCCTCAATAAATGTTGGACTTCAAGTGATTTAAAATATGTTTCATTATCTTCTATAAAAAAGAAATTTTAATTCATACTCCAAAATGAATGACAGATTTTTCTTACGATTATAATGCATAGATTATTCCATATTTCATCTCAATAACAAATGTCATGAGTGATGATTTCATGTAAAACTACAAAGTTATAAATCATTTTGGAAATTATGTTTGGATTGATAATGAGTAAAATTAACAGCTTCTGTATTCAATATGACCATACAAACCTTTAAATGTTTCCACACAAATAGAAATTTTAACATGTTGTAAAATTCTATCAATTTATTTACTTGATTTGTCTTGATTGAATTTAAATATGTAAACTATCTAGAGGAAGTTCATATATTTCATCCAAATTTTAAATAGAGTTCAGTAATTACCTATGCATTTTCTCTGTGTAGCAAATACTGGGAGATTGAGGAGGGGCATTCAGTTCTTATAAACAAATTTGCATTTTCTCCATTCCTAGAAGCATTAATAAATTTGAATAAAGTTACCTATTTAGCATGTTTCTTCTCTGGCTGATGATTCTAACACTATGAATAGTGTTGCAAATTTGTATTAACAAATTTAAAATTTATTAATTTATAAAACTCCAACTTATGTATATCTTGACATTTTGAATCTAATGCCAATGAATATTAATTTCTAAATTAGAAAGCAAAATATCTAGATGGATAAGGACAAACTTCAGTTTATTGCCTTACATAGAAGCTACCAGCTACTCAGTATTTCCAAGTAGGCTATGAAAGAAAGTGGTAGACTGTCCAAGATATTCTTATTTTATGACTTTCAGGGGATATGGTGGTGACAGAACATGTGTTAGTACTGCATTGGGGGCAGTGAAAAATGAGTAGACAATCAGACGATGGAAAAACACTGGGCAACACATTCATTCTTCATAATGGAATTATAGTACTGGATTTCAAAGTGACTCTCAAGAAACAGAAAATATGGTTGAGATGATGAATTTCACAGCCAACTTTGAACAAGCATTTGAAATTTTAGCCAAACCAACCATCGGGAGATTTATGAGCTGTGCTCCCTAGGTATAAAGAGCCTTATGCCAGTGAACATCTAGTCCATCAATATTGCATGAAGATTGGATGGGGTTGGGGGTTTGCTCAGGGAAGAAGCTAAGTAATTCAATCGGTATACAATATGAGGAATCTTTTGATGTGTCATTTTCCTATAAAACCAAATGAAACATTATTATGGAAACAAAAACAAAATTAACATGACTTTCATATGAAAATGTGGCTTAAAATAAATTTCGATATACAAGGAAAGTGAAACAAACTTCAGACTCTACTCTCAGCCTTCTGGGATAAAATACATTCACTTGCGTCTCCACATATTTCAACACAAGCGTTTGTAACTCACTGCTATAAAACATTCTACGATGAAGAGATAGTGAATTCTCCCCATAAATACTGAGGTTGAATATATGAGGTTAATGTCAAAAACTGTGAAGGGTTCTTGAAATTTTACAGATTGTACCCTAAGTTGGCCTATTGCAGTTCTACACGTGTTCACTGAAGATACAGGAATCCTATAGCAGAGACAATGGGTTTTATTACTTAAAACACAGCAGGCAGCTTGATCTTGATATTCATGACAGTTTCTCTGCCCCTCGAAGCCCAGAGTGGTGATGCAGTCTTAAAAAGATGCTTTCTTTTAAACCTTTTTCTTTTATTTTTCTTTCTTTCTTGTTTTTTTTTGGGGGGGGTGTTTTTTTGTTTGTTTGTTTTTTATTTTCCTGTGGGAGGTGGTGGTGTAGAGCACAAGTAAATCTATTAAACTTTGACCCAAAGGGAGATATTATTTTTCTTTTACATAGTAAATTAATCTACCTTTATGTCTGGAAGAAGGCAAAGAATCTATGTATTTTCATTATATTTGCTATATAAATGTCATTGAAAAGATAGTCCAGAATAAAAGCTGATAGCTTCTCTGCTTATATGACATCCAGAAAGGTGAGAGACCAGGCAGGAATGGTGGCACATGCTTGTAATCCCAGTACTTGGGAGGCTAAGACAGGAGGATCTTTCTCAGCTAGCTCCTATTCTGGTAAAATGAACACTACTAGCCTTTTGAGTAAGTGTTCCAGGGAGCCACAAGATAAAACAAAGCAAATCACTAAAATTCTTTGTGAATTACAGATAATTCCTGACTTATGATGGTTCAACTTAATACTTTTCAACTTTACAATAATGTGAAAGTTTACCCACACAAACATTCTTGTTTTTTAATTATTGGTTTTAAGTACAGATTCAACAAATTACATGATATATTTATTACTTTATTATAAAACATAGTTTGTGTTAAATGGTTTGGCCTAACTGTGGACCAACTTAAGTGTTCCATAAATATCTAAGGTAGACTTTGCTAAACCTTTAGTATTCAGTAGGTTAGGTTTATTATATATATTATATATATTATATTATTATATATATATAATAAACCTAACCTACTGAATATATATATAATATACATAGGTTTATTATATATATATATAGGTTTATTATATATATTATAATATTATATATATATATATTAGGTTTATTATATATATATATAATAAACCTAACCTACTGAATATATATATATATAAATATATATATATATATATTTATATATATATAAATATATATATATATAAATACATATATATCTTCAACTTACTATATTTTGAAATTCAGATGGCATTATCAGACCATAACCACATTGTAAGTCAAGGAACATCTCTAGTTTCATACTCCTCCTTTTTGTTTCTAAATTCAGGCTGCTATAGTCACAGACATCACTGATCTGCAGAGTAGGGACTAGGCTGAGTTAATCAAAACATTATAAAGCTCACTGCTTTTCCTAGATTACTTCTGTTTCTTGAATTAGATCTTCCTGTATTTCTTCAATACATTGGTTAACATCAGAGTTTTGAAAAGTTATGACACTTTTGTGAGTATTTTTTTTTCCATTGACTTAAAGGAGTGATGGAATTTTCTAGTTGCTTTCTGTGCCATTTTTGGGACATCTTCCTTCAAGAGGAACATTTTTAGAATATTGCTAGAATATCTTTCCTGTGGCTTTGAAGTTGTCTGCTATAGTATGGATTTCTCTGCTACAGATTATCCAGTGATGTAATCTCATTTACATGCCATATCTCAGAGATCACTTTAAATGGCAGATATAAAGATAGCAAAAGTATATATTTGTATGCATGTATGGCATTATTTTAAATAATATATATGTATATATATTCATATATACATTTGAAATCCCATATATAAATGTATATTGAATTTAAGAGAAGAGAGATGTATGCTGAGTCTAACATCTTTATCTTTTTTTTTTAACTTTATGTTCATGATGCTGTGTTTTTGACTATGGCTCTATTGTGTACCTCCAAGGCTCTAATTGTGAAAAGTAATCTCCATTTTGAGATATTAAAGGCAGAAACTTAATCTGACTATGATGTGGAAGGTGGGACCTTTGGGAGTTGATTAAGATTAGATAACATTGATAAGGTAGAATCTCAGTGATTGAATCCTGATAGCTTTATAAGAGAAATGAAAAAGACACAAATACACATATACCCTTTCTTTTTCATCTGTGATGCCTGTGTCATCTAGGGACTCTCCTAGCAAAAATGCTATGACCTGATGTAATGCTTGACCAGAACTCTGAGAGAGAGCAAACCTGTTCTCTGTATAATATACCCAGTCTGTGATATTGCATTATTAGCAACAGAAAAAAAAATGGATCAATACCATAATATGACTTAAATATCTACATACAAATCTACTATGTTTATATTAAGCAATTTAAAGAAAAAAGACCAAAATTTGATGATGTTGCAGAGTTCAGAAAGAATTTTTATGGAGTGAATTTTGAAGGGATGAAAGGAGTTGGAGGGAAATTTGAAAAATAGAGGTGATATAAATGAAATAAAGAAGTGCCAATAGTATGGGACAAAGTAATATTGATCATGCAAACAAATCTGTCTCTGATGCAAGAATAGGTAGCACTTCTACTGTAGATCCAAAGTCATCAATACTTGTAGTTTAGGTGAAAAAAAAAATGACCTTTTTGGAGTTTCCAGTCTAAAGTGATTGTCTTCTCTATAAAATAGGATGTTTCATATGCTGAGAATAAACACATGAAAAATATTAAAGAACAATTTCAAGAAATGTAGCTTTTGAAGCCAGGCGTGGTGGTGCACGCTTGTAATCCCAGTATTTGGGAGGCTGAGACCGGAGGATCTGGGTTTG